>NCQV01132924.1:2380-13159 GCA_002740545.1 Lophocereus schottii | reverse complement strand
CTTGATCCACCCACATTTTGACAAATTGCTCATGCGAGTAAGTTATCTCAATCTTCCACCAAATCCAAATCCCACCTTAGAATCCTTGAACCTCTCTTCGGTGCCAAATGTCATAGCCACTTCTTCAACACACCTCTTCAATTGTATCCCCACTAACATGAGCTTCAGTCAACGCTACAATTTGAGGTATGTGGAGACCCACACGTTCTTTGAATTCATTCATGAAATGCCTATTTCCTACACCGTGAACATTCTAGGAGAATATTCTTAGGTCTTGTAAATCTCCTCTACTTCAAGGACTACTTCGATCACTTTGTCGATTTAAACACTATTTAGATTTGGATTCATGATAATCAATACTACAAAGAAACCCCAAAGAGCTACTGATCATTGCGTATCAAGACCTAATTGCTTGTAGTCGGAAGATCTAGCTGCACTGTCATCCCTCCCCCTACATCATCCACAACTACTGTAATTCCCATAGTCCTGTCCACTCGAAGTCTTCCCCAATGGGCTCCACCAAGGTTACCTTCGACTCCCAGGTGAGCTGTATTAGCAGGGAATCATACACATCCATCTTGCGCTGGAATAGCTCCCTCCTACCTTAAAGATGGTGTTATCGCTGCTATCCCATTAAATGGCAGCGTGTAGGCACCATTGCTGACCTGCGGTGTTCCTGTGTCCCATGACCTCTTACAGACTAGTTCTCGCCTGTAATGTCGCATCATGTGTCTCCCTGCTGTTGCAATTGACTGGGGTTCTTGCAACCATGGGCACACAGGCTTGTTCCCGCATCCTCAGGGCTTGTGCAGCCCTACTTCTACTCATGTTATCTTCTATCAGGGTTTTTATTTTCGTAGATCCTCCTCTAATACTCAGCTCGCCTTCTTGCCACCCAGAGCCCCCTCCCCTTACCTCCACCCTTTCTGTAGTATCTTGCACCCTAGTATCTTGATCCTTTTGGATCACTGGGTTCGTCTCGTCGCCATTGTAGCCTTCCTCCAAGTCTTCCTTTGCAAGTGTTCTACACTTCGATCCTGTATTAGGTTCCTCTTGGATCAGTTCTGTTTGCCTCACATTTGTTGGTATTTCGTGTTGTGTTCTTTCCCATCTTTCCAGTTCTCCTGCCATCAAGCCTCCCTCATTCCTTGCCATAGTAGGGTTTCGAAATGTGTTCCACCTTTGTCTGGTGTTTTTTTGCATTGGTTTTCGAAACATCATCCAAGCTCCATATGTAGCTTCTTCCATAGGGGATTCTGATCTGTAAGGTGAGCTTGCTCTGATTGTACCTGTTCGTGGCCTATGTTCATTTGGAAAGCCCTTAATGGGTAGTTGTCATCCCCGTGCCCCTATTTCCCATAGTTGAAGCAAATCATTCTCAACCCCTCATGCTAAATCTTCCAATTCATGCATTGAATCGGAATTTCAAGACAAGGGGCTTGGTAAGATCCACTTGCACATACAATCTAGTGAACTATCCCCTTTCCACATCTGCCGGCTTTAGTATCTTTCCAATTTTCCTTCTAGTTTTGCTCAGTAAGAAGTTCTTATTGAAGTATTCCATTCTTAACTTGGAAATTCACACCGAAGTCATCAATCTCATGATTTTGTCCTCTTCTGAAACAAAATTAAGCACCCACTTACGAATGACCAAGTAGTTGCCTCCAATCATTAAAGGTTCCTCTGTGAGTATATGTCCATAATCCTCGCAATTGGTGAATATGGTCACATAATAATCAAATCTTATGTCAATAAGCAAAATTCACCCTTAAGTGCCAACCTCTTTTTCAATTGCTTGTATCGCACTCCTTTGTCAAATAATTTACAATCAGAGCATCCTTTTAGGGTTCTCGAAGCATTTGCCTTTTTTGTGCCGTTAGCAGTATCATGGGGCATGTGGGATCCTCGTTTTTTGGATGATCATCCTCTGAAACATCATCATAGTCTCTAAGGGCACCAACCTCGATTGTCCCACATCTCAAATGAAAACTGGGATTATTTCTTTAGAGAGTATCATGATAGGCGGTTCCCGTAGCGCCGAACACCATGCCACCATTTGTCCAACCTTCTTGAGTTTGGGGCACTCTCGGGGATCCCATATCCATATTGTCTACTAATTTATTGTCGTCCGTCTCGCCCTGTATTAGGGTTTCTCTCGCACTTCATCTTTTTGGTCAAATGATTCAATTGGTTTGTTTCGGCACTACTCTTCGCTTGGTTACTCACGCCATCACCGCCTAGTGGATTGCTTTGGTTCGCGTTGCTAGTGCCATGGTCAGCACTGGTGCCATCGCTGCCGCCAGTCCCTTATTCATGTTGTCGAATCTTGCACTTATGGCACTGCCCAGCATATCGTGCCTAGGGTTAACCCTGTTAGGGGTCAAGTGCTAATTGTTATGCATCTAAACCAATGACTAAATTTTCGCTTTTATTCCCCTAAAGTATCTTACTAGGGGGACTTACAAAGCAAATCCTAGTTTGGGCTAAGAAATCCCTAGGCAAACGCAAGCTCATAATCTCATAAGGGGAATTAAAAACACTAAAATTCAAGCAAAGGAAATACCAATATTGGCTAACTTAAAGCAACTTGATAAGCCTGATGATAACAATGGGAGATCTTAACCTGTCGATGCTGATAGTTGATGAGTTTTTGTAACAATTTAGAAGTAGCTCAAGTTCAATGCTCTACAAAATACCCCCTCTACTTACCAACCACCACTAGGAAATCTACTGAATTTAGATTTCCTCAACAGTCATGTCTTTTGCTAATGATGATCAAAACCGATTAACTAAAAATTCGGTTAGCAAAAATTGTGAACCAAAAACCCAAAACAAAACTTTTGATCAACTAGTTTTTGATTAACCTAATTTTTCAGTTCGAATAAAATATGAACTGTAATCTAACTGAAAAACTCGGCTAACTAATTTTTCGGTTCGATTAATTAGATTTTCAGTTCGGTTACCAGTTAATCGTTAACTGTTAATTTAAATTATTAATCTTCATTTTTCACTCCTTGTTTTAATCTAATGTAACTATTTCTGACTCCAAATACTAATTTGCATATTATTGTATGTTTATTCTTACCCTTTTATTATTTATGACACCAAATATTAATTTACATATTATTATGTGTTTAGTCTTATTCTTTTATAAATATGAAAATCCACGTTTGATAAATATAAAATTAAGTCTCTTTTTTTAAAAAAATTGAAGTTTTGATTTTGACTAGCCGTACGGTTAACCAAATTCAAACGGTTAACTCGAAATTGAAACGAAAACCACAAAATTTTTATTATTTTTTTTGAAAATTGATATAATTAACCAATTTTTCAGTTTTCCAATTCGATTTTTTGATTTCTGATTTTTTAGCTCACTCCTATCCTTAGCAATTTGAAAACCCCTGGAAACTGCATTTTAGCTCGACTTTCACTTATGTGCATGCTCTCATTCCTCAATTAGCCGATGCAAACCATTCCGCGCGATGTCCGTGTGGGACACCTTCCCCTACCACCTGGACCCCAGTTCCCTTTAGAAGCTTTGTCTGTATTGAGGAGGACTCAACCCTCTATTGGCCCTCCCATTCCACATAAAACTTAGCTTTGCGATAGCTTCCAACTTGATACTAAAACTCTTCTGAATTAGGAGCTTGCAAAATTTCTTAAAAGCCTAAAAGAAATTTTGGATGTCTTGCAAAATGGAACCCAACCCGCCAAAACATACAAAATCTTGCTAGTTCCATATGTATGACATAGTAACTATAAATTTAGTGGGCTAGTCCTCTTTTCTTTCTTATGCAAAACACTACCCTTTTCTAATCCATATAGCCTAGATTCATCCTAATCTCATGGCTTATGGGCATCTATTAACAACGGGATCAACATTTTGGTCTTGCGAATTACACAAAGGGTAAAATGGATCATTTATTAGTTTCTACTTTTGTCTACTAACATTAGTTTAAAGTCTATCATGCTAGGCAAGCTAAAGCAATACCTTGACCCTATGTCGAGCTCTAATCTTCCAAACCCACTGCCAAAATCATTATTCACATAACCGTGCTCATTACGAATTAATCGAAGAACATGTTCATTTTGAATTTTCCTTAAGTATCCTCTAGTATGGAAAAAAATTTCTTTCTAGTCCGTTAAGGTTAAAGTGTAATGATTTATTAAACTCGCGTTTTGGAAAAAATATTTTTGGGACTTCTTAGTTTTCGGTAAATTAGTTTTGAGGTACAAATGTTTGTGTTAAATGATTTCCAAGTGACAAATATTTATTTTTCTAACCCAAAAGTTTTTGAAATTATAGATTGGCCTCAAAATGGGAGTACTAGTTCTAATTTTGTTGTTTTTAGGGGCTTTGAGCAAATATGATAATTTTGAGTGTTTTTATTCTTATAATGATTTTAATGGTATGAGTTATTATAATCTACTACTTATATCATAAATATTATATATTCTATCGTTATGGGTCCACCGTGTAGTAAAATTTAATTAGAGAGTTTTGATCCTTCCTAAACTCACTCGACGTTGGACCCTAATGAACATCTATAGCTTCCAGTTTACAAAGATCACTAATCTCGATCACACCTTCCTTATGTCAAGCACAACTCAGGTCCATTTCGTTTCTTACCTTGGACCATAATCACTAATCAAGTTTTTATATTTGTAAGGACAATAGAAGTTTAACAAGAAATTAGAATATTTAGAACATAAGATTCAATTGAATAATATTTCATACTGGAAGCCTCTTTCATTTAAGCTTAGAACAGTAAATATTACAATGGAATGATTAAAGAGGGATTGAAACTACTTAGATCATCAGAGATGCTTACTCCAAGAGAAATGAAGAAATTCGACTTCTCTTTGGCTCTTGTATGCTCAAATGACTGTGTCCCTTCGTGATATTCAGCTGCTCCTTTTATGTAGAAGATGGACTACATAGGATACCCTATACATAAGATACTTTTATATGGCTACAGTAGATCGCATTATTTTACTGACTTAACACTTCACAAGATAACACATACTGGTGCAATAATATTTTAGAGCACGTAGTCATCCACATTGAGATTCTGCTTGCCTTCCTCTCTAATAATACCCTCAAGTCCACTATTATCCAAGTAATCATCAAAATCTTCAACAAGTTCAAGATGTTGTGGATCCCATTTCTTAAATAGATCATGTAGATATATATTTTCTTTTTCTAATAGAAAATTTTCAACTCTAACATCAAAGGGATAATCAAAGACATCTTCTAAAGCAACTCTTTCTACCTCCATATATTTGCTCAAATCACTATGATAAAGGAAGCATTGTTTTCGCAATGCATTAGTATTTTTCCTCGTTCAATCAATGCCGACATTTGACAATAAATGTTGTAAAAACCATTGGCTCTTACTAGAGTAGGATCACTAACTCCTTTTTGTCGCTTCGAAATTCATTCTTATCATTGATCATCGGGCTTATTTAGATTAATTAATCGAATAAGATAATATACTGATTTGACCTTTCATTTTCATACTCAATCAATACTCAATGGACCTCAATTATGTAGACTTCTGTTGTATGGGGCTTTTGTTGGGCCATCCGGTGATTTGAGAATCTAATAGGTCCTTCTAAATATACACGTTTAAAAGTTAGTTAGAGTTGGAAAGAATGGTTACTCCATATGAGGATTTCTAGAGGTGAGTTACCACCTCATATTCACAAGCCTTTATGATGGGGTCATCTAAAGGATTGAATTTGTTGGGAATTTAACACCACCAACTCCAAATCTATTAGATGTAAAGATCGTAGTACTTCATGATTCCCAAATATTATTGGAATACTTATGATAACAGTCAATGTAGGCTGCATACTAGTCATTGCACCAATTTTCTTGAACATAAGAACTTATTTTTGCTTAAATATCAAAAGGACACCTTAAATAATTCATTTGTAATTCTAAAAGATTGAATCTCTATAGAAGACAACAACCCAAAGTGTGATATTTTTTTGTATGGAATTCTAAAATATCCATAAGGATTCTACTAAAAGGAGAAACTTGTTCTAGTAGTAATGACATTTCATTTTGGATTTTCTCCTTTTTCGGTAAGAGTTTTGCTCCAATGATCACCATTGATGAATCCACGAGTTAAACTATTTGTCAGAATATTCTTCATTCTCTATATATGTTCAATAGAGAAAGAAAACTAGTTAAGGCATAATTGTCAATGCATGGGTCACCTTTATGCTTGCATAGTTGGTAAATTCTTTTTCGCAAAATCAAGTATTTATTGGCAATCAATTTGAATGAGAAAATGTTTTGGGGCTAAATGGATTAAAAATTATGATTGTAAGAATTACTTTCTCCATCATGGGCTAGTTACAGTCTATTTTATTAAAACTTCCATGAGTTTTTCTCCTTGTTTGATTTTGAGTATTATACTCTCGTGTTCATTACTGATATCTGTCTCAAGAATTAAATCATCTCCACTACTGGAAATTAGATTTTCAACGATCACATTTTAACAACCAAAGAAAAGACTTATCATTACGCAATATTTTTAACTATGGAATTATCTTCTGTCATTTAATTTCAATACAAAATTCACCATTTGACGGAGATAAGTGAAAAAAGGTCGTTATTAATTTTTATGATTTCATCATTAGTGATATTAGAAGGAAGATACACATAAATTAGGAAAGGAACTAAAACTTTGAATGAGGAAAATAATTACAAATTTACTCCCAAATTAAAATAACTAGCATTTAAGAAAAAGTTAAAATGATTAAAAGGAAAAAAACAAGCATGATATCGGAAACTACAAATTTAAGAGTACTTCCATACTTCTGGGTCTCTTCCTTCCTAAACCATGAAGGCAAGACTAGCAACCTAGACCATAAGTGAAGAAGGCTACTCATTTCCCTCATTCCCTTGTGCAGGCCAACATCTTGCCTTCTTCTACTTCTTGTATCGCTCTGTACTCATCAGATAGTGCAATATCTTATTGATTTTTCTGATTGCGGCTTGTCTTCTTTTTACCCACACTATCTTTGATCTGAATTTGGTTCAAAAGAGTTTTCGATTTTGATATGAGCATCTTCTTCTTCCTATTAAAGATTTGCTTGATTCACTACTAGTCAATCCAATTGGTGAGTTTTTAGAAATATTGATATGCATTACTATTATAGTAACTGACTCCAGATTCATGTAGACAATAGATACTTTCTAGCTTTGCAAAGCATTCTGGATTTTTCTTAAACACCTTCTATTTGAACTTATACTAATTCATTTTAACTGATTTTGCCAGAGGAAAGCAATTTGGTATATCAACAAATTTTGCACTATGGTTTGGGATATGATGACTTTGTTCAATTGTACATTATGTGTTCGACAAAATGTCTAGGTGATGACCTGTTGTCTTGCGTAAGATTCTCTTTCCTTGTTTTAGATTATATGTTCAAGTACAATAATCATCATCTTCTAGATTGTGGAAGCATTGTTCATAATGTAAACATTTTATTTGTGGAGATTTTGCCCCCCAAAAGCCAATTAAATGGGCTTATCCTATAATTGTAAGCTTATAATGAGTTTGCTTTTGGTTGATTCTAGGTCTTATCTCAACACTATGGGTCTTTTGAGGTAAGAAGACATTTTAATTTAAGAAAGTTTTGCTTTGCTCTGTGGTGCTGTGCTTATGTATAAAAGTGTATGCAAGTGTGGAGAAAAGAAAATTCCTTTATCACGTCTCTAGCTTATGCCTATTATCTGTCCATTTGACAACTCAAAACTACATTCTTCATCACCTAGCACCTCAACTTTAAAGTGTGTATTAGGTTATTTGCTGTCACAACAGAGGTCAATTTAGTCTATCTTCTTTCACTACAATCAAGGTATACATTTTTCTCTTTACTTATTATAGGTTTTGAGCTTTCCATTGTGCCATATATTTGTCTTTCTTAACAAGTGTCTAGAGCACTTGAAACAGGGAGTTTCAAGATAGTAGATTCACTTTGCCTATTCTTGATGTTCTTTAAAATTTGTCAAAAGATCCTATTGAACTTGTGATCTCCCAATTACTTGCTAATGTTGAAAATAATGTGCTTGTTTAGGAGAGAGAATTATATGTATGGCTCTATTTGTTCCTATCCATTTGCATATAGTGGTATACCTGATAAATGAGCAGCTCGTTGGAAGTGACTTTACCATGATTTTTCTTCATCTGTTCAATTGTGTTGATGCTCTAAGTATGAATTCACCGACAATTGTAACACATGGTATTCGTGTGGGTTCGGCAAGTTCTTGTTTTTTTCCTTTCTCAGGCTAAGTTTACATTTGCCTTGTGTTCTTTAATCTTACCAGGTTAGAAAATTTTTAAACAAGATATTAATGGGCATAAAATTTGTGCGCAAGTACCTTTAAAAGCATTCTTAAAGGAGACTATTTTAAGGCTAATTTTGTTTGAAAAACATCTGTCCCTAATTTGATCACTCTAATTTGGATAGTGCTACTAGGCGAGTGTAAGTTGGCCTAATTATCTCTCTGGAACCACTATTTCAGCTATTATGTGTAGATGATCAACAAAAAGATGATCAGTAATTAGCAGGTCCACTAAGAGATTAGTAATGCGATAAGGATTCCCTCTTCTATTGAGGCTCATCTTGGTTAGTGTATGTTGTACACTATTATTAGCAAATTAAGGTAAACCATTCAGCCCTTTGGAATTTTGATCACATTGACAGCCTGAGGGAAACTTTGTCCAAGAGCGAAAAATATAACTAAACGAGTACAGAGAGAGAGCGAAGGGATAAGAGGCATATAAGGGATAACTTTGTATTTAGAAAATTATTCCCTACTCCTTTCATCTTCGTCTCCAACAACAATTGAATTACTTTTCAAAATAATAGCTTAGAGTGATTATGAATTACATGGATTTATGGTTTACCTTGCTAATCTATATTGATATGTGCGGTTAATCTATTTGTACTATTTTAATTCTTTTTTTTAATCAATTTTGTTCTATTACTTAGGCAGCTGAAGACATGGAATTTTCAATTATCTCCACAAGTTCCTTTTCATTTTCTTGTTGTCATTTTTTAAAATTTAATTATGAGGACACTCTATAATTAGGGTGCTCACATTAACGTATTCTATATTGTTAGTTCTACTCATTGTAATGTATATTTGCAATTTGTAAACTTTGGCCGATCAATGAAAGTGCATTAAACTTGGTTTGTCATTATTGATTTCTTTCCCTCAATGTTCTAAATTTATCTCTTGAAATTTAAATTATGTTGCCACTATCATCATTTCACAAGAAACTACTTCGTTGTTATTAAGAAATACGTAGTCATTATCCTTAATTTAATTGCAAGTAACAGTTAGCATATATGATTTACGATAAAAAAATTTGGTTACTAATGATCCTAAATCCAATGGCAATTAGGAGTTAACTATAACTTACAACCAACAATTTGGTCATTGTCACCAAATGGTTCATTATTAGTGAGTAAGCGGTAATGATGAGAACTTTTGTCATTGCAATTGATAATGACAATGAAATTTTTCAAGTCGTCGTTAAAATTTTTAACGATGGGGCCAATAACAATGAACAATGGGCGACAAAGTTTTGACCATTAAAAGTTTTAATGACAGTAAAATAAGCCTTTATGATAAAATTTTTCATCATTAAAAACCCTTTTTCTTGTAGTGGCTTGATTAAGCAAATTAAGAACAAGAAGATTTTTACACATGCTTTGAAAGTTTTGAACAATCTTTAAATCACTAGGAGTCTATGTCTAACTTACTTCTTTCTTGAGCATCTACCATAATAATTTTCTCAATTTAGCTATATCTTTTTATAAAATCTAACCCATATGTCAGACATTCAAGAAGTCTTTCTATTTACTTCCTATCTCCAATCTTCTTCGAAAGATGTCCTATTTTTTCTCAAATATGTTTTTGTAGAATGATTTATCAAGCTTTTATTTTTAGACCTAAAAACTCTATTTCTTGTTCAGTATAAATGAACTTGTTCTTACCAAGGATAATACCATGATCAATGCGTCTTTGGTTGACAACAAGAACTTCATCTTTGTGCTGTTCTATGGTGTTGGAAAAGAACAGAATATCATCAATGTAAACTAGACAACAGTGATTAAGATCTTTGAAGATTATTTATTTTTCTTTGAAATATTCGAGGAATATTTTTAAAATCAAATGACATTACTATCTACTCATATTGCCTTTGAGGGCAGTAAAAGCAATCAAAGGAATGCTTTCTTCATTCATTTTTACCTACCAATATCCACTTTTAAATCCATTTTCGAGAACTAAGAGGTTCCATGAATTCTATTGAAAGTAACTATTTTGTTAATATTATAATAACCATCAAAGACATTATTATCATTAAATTTTTTGTAATTGATTACCATTCGAGCTTTTCCTCTTTTTTTTTTGAGCATGATTGCTTACCATGAAAATAGGATTGGTGTGAGAACTTTTATTATTTCTGATGAACCCCTTATCCTAAACTTCTTTGATTTGCTTATGAAATTCTTGATATCCTGGTGTCTATTCACAATTTGTTTAACTTAGATACTAGTGTTGGGATTACTTGCTAATCTTTGCAAATATCTTATCTTTGTCCTAAAATTTAAGAGGATTATTGGGGGAGAGTTCTTTGAATAATTGCTCATGTTGTTTAATAATCTATTCTTTAATAGATAACCCTAGTAGTAAGATTGTTAGTGCTACTTCACCTTGTGTAGGTACTACCTTCTCATCATGTTGGGTGC
>NCQV01132897.1:3380-16078 GCA_002740545.1 Lophocereus schottii | reverse complement strand
CTTGCCTAATTTGATGAATGGTGACTGGATATATTTTGGGTCTTTCTAGGCCCATCAATTGTATAGTGCAGCTACAAGTACTGTGGGAAAGACAATCATTAGGGGCCTTATCACTTCCATTGCTAGGTCTTTGGGTGTTGAGCCAAACCCCCAGGATAGAGTGTTAGGCTCCGAGTGACTTGATAAAGCTGCTTTTGAGATAAAATTCCATAAGATTGAGGCTGGGCACTTGTGTTGGATGTACCGGCTTTTACTGCTTTTGAATGTTGAGAGCACCTACCTTACTTCATCAGGCTAACCTTGCCTGGTTACCCGGTGATGCTGACATTGTCCTTCTTGTGCCTCTTTACCCCTACTTATTTACCATGGTAGCCTTAGTTCTTTCTTCTAGCCTTCTTCCTGTGATTGTGAGGCGGTTCAAGCCACCCATTAGTCTGTTCATGAAGAGCAAGCCTTCCTACGCGCCGATGTTGAAACTGAGAATGTGCTCTTCCTGACTTTGTCCAAGAATGACATGATGAACTCCGTGGGATGATGAACTTGATAGACTAGATAGTCTTCCTTGGTTTAGAATAATCATTTGATATGCCCAATTGTGAATAAAAGTATTTGGAAATAAGTTTGTGAAAAAGGTGCTTCATGTTTTGGTCGTGCGTTGAGTCCGAATTGATTACCCTATGACTCTTTGCATGAATAATGACATGAGGATCCAAATGCACTAGTTATGATTTTGGTAAATGTCCCGTGAGACTTTGAGTTTGNNNNGGCTAATTTATCAATTTTACGCTCTTGTGGTTTTTTCCCCCCCTTAAGTGACTCTTCCTAGGTGTCATTTACCTAGAACTTTCTTTGACTGTTATTTAAGATCACACTTAGCATATGCACGTAGCTAGGTAAGACGATTGAGACATTCCTTGATTTGATAAACTCTATAGATCGAATACCCACCCTTATGCATGATATACCCCTTACTAGCCCCCGTAAACCTTAATTAACATTTGTTGATGACAGCCTCCATACGTGGCCTTTGGCGAAACATGTATCTTACCCTTAAGCCAAGATTAGAGAGGGTTTCACTTCTTAATATCCCTTGGTTTATTATAACATCATTGGAGAAGAGTTGAAAATAAATAAAAGGAAGTGTGATGTTTATTTTCATGGACAATCCCTTTGTTCAAAAGAAAAAAAGAAGAACAAGAAGATTAAAAAAACTGAAAAAAGGGGCGAGAAAGTGAATAAAATAGGTTGGCTCTATTGGGTTACAATTGTTTTTGAATTTCAACTCTAATCCCGTTATTTGTTTGCGTAAAGGGATGAGTTTGCAAATTTGAGTACCCTTGGTTTAAGGAGCATTTTTCATGAGAACATTAGAGAGGTTAACATTAGAGAGGTTAGCACTTAGTCTTTGTCTTTGTAGCCCCAAATTTACCTAAAAAAAGGAAAAAAAAAGCTCCCCTCTTGCCTTTACCCATAGATCTATTACAACGTGTGTAAAGTCCTCAAAATTGACAAATGTGTATAGCATAGTAGTGATGCAAAATTAGAGAGTTTTAGCAAGCTTATGGTATACTTAAGCCTTTGGAATGTGAATTGAGGCAACCTTACTATATCTTAACACAAATGAGCCGAGAGTGTCACACGACTAAAGTGTTGCTCTACCAATTTTTCCAACTCTAACTATTTCATGTGCTGATGTGATTGTATTCGATGATTTGGGCAATTGATTTAACCTTTGGGATGTGGCATTAAGGAAACTTTGAAAGCTCTCTTCCCTATGATTGTTAAATGTATTTATGCACTGTTAGGCTAACTTTGGGTCGATCTTTCCCTTGAAGGTGCTGCTACCATCTTACTTTGGACCGTAAATGTGCATCATTTTAGGGTCATTTAATGAGTTTTCTTAAGGGATTGCGTGTTTTAGTCAATGATTTATACCCTTTTTCAATTTTACGCTTAGATATGCTTTTTTAATGCATTGTGCAGGTTTTAGGCTCCTTTAGCCCGGTGTTCACCCTCATTTGGGCACATTTTTATGCCACTGAGTGCTACGTCCATCCCATGTGTCTATGGGGCAAAGAAAGAATGACGGTCTCTTGGCCAGAGCTCACCACAGTCAGATCGTAGTGGTTACCACAGGGCGTGGTCAGTTGTTAACTATGAGCCTCTTTGTTTTCCTTCAATTGTGTGGCTGAGAACGGTTGGGTTCGTGCATTTGAAGGCATTTTCAGCTAAGGGAAAGGCATCCTCTTCACTCCTCGAATCACTTATCTCTCATTGGTTTTGAATTTTCCTTTTTTGTTTTATGCAAATAAAGATTTGAAGGGGGAATTGGTATTTGGATGCTTGAAGATTGAAAGATCATTAAAGAGCCTCCATAGTTACTGAGCTTTCTCGTTTCCTTATCTCCTCTTGAACTCTAGCTTATTTGACTTGAATGTCGCTTAGTTTGAACATGAGAGAGTAGTTTAATTTAATCGAGGGATTGGTTTGTCGAAGTACTAATGTTGGATATTTAATCTTTATTTCCTATGCTCAATCTATTTTAGAATGATTTTATTTTAGCTTGTTATTAAATTGATGTGAGTGAGTTTCGGTAGATTTGGTTGCATATATTAGATGGTTAAATGAAGTGCCGAAAGGACAAATTCACTATTGGACTTGCAAGATTGAACTCGGCTTAGTAATCCTTGAAAGAGAGTTACAAGTTAAGAGGAGCAATCAAAATCTATAACCTGGACCAAAGCGAGGGCACTTGAAAGAATGATAATCGGATTTGTGCAGGAAATTCAGTTTATTTCAAAAGAAAAGATTGAGTTAAGTTATTGCACTTGTTTTGAATCATCCAAACTAAAAAAGAGTGCATGCTAAATTCGAGAATCCTACTCTTGGCTGGGTAAATCAAATCCCCAAATGCTTTACCTTGATTGAGTTCCTGAGTAGCCAGTTTGTATGGTTGAAACAACCTGCTAAAAGAGCACTTCTTAGGAGGTAACCCAAGTATTTTAACTTTACCTTGACTAAGTTCCCTAATAGGCAATTTGTATGGTTGAAATAACCTACTAAAAATTTGTTCGCTTAACATTTTTATTATGACAAAAATCAATAGATTGTATTGGTCCCAGAGGATGATATTTAATCTAGACTACAATGCCCATCCACTAGCAAGATGTGTCAAGTTTTTAGCACCATTGTTGGGCACCGAAGTTGTTAAATATTTAGTTAGTTCTAAGGAATTGACTAAGCACTTTACTTTCCTCTACTTTTTACCTTTTTTATTGCTTTGGTAGTGTTCATGATGATGTTTGTAGGAGATTTTCCCCTTTTATACGAAGTCCATTTCTGTGCAGACCTGATCCTGAGATTAAAAGGACTTTCTGTTTAAGGAGGAAGAAGTAAAGGCTACAAGAGCAAAGGTGCAAGGCCTAAAATACTTCTTATATGATGGCCGATGGAGATCGAAGAAGGACACTCTGGGATTTCGTTACCCCTGGAGTCCAAGGCATTACTTCTAGTATTCTCAACCGACTATGAAAGCTTATAACTTTGAGCTCAAACTGACACTAATCCCTATGGATCAATAACCTCAGTTTGTAGGTGCTCAAATTATGCACCCTAATCTCCAACTCTCAGTTTTTTTGGAGTCGTGTAACATATTGAAGGTCAATGGAGTCTTTACCGATGTTATTGGCTTTCGCCTTTTTCCCTTTTCGTTAAAGGACAAAGCATTGGCATAGCTTCATTTATTGCCCCCGAGGTCCATTACAACTTGTGATGAGATCACAATGGCCTTTCTTGCCAAATTCTTCCCACCTAGCACAACTACAAGTTTAAAGAACCAAATTACTACCTTTGCTAAAAGGCACAATTAGACACTCTACAAAGGATGAAAGCGATTTGAGGACTTATTACATTTCCACCCTCATCATAGGCTGTGAAAGTGGATGATCATGCAAACATGCTACGATGGAGTTACTCTATCATGCAATCTACCACAGACATGGTGACGAGTGGCACTTTAATGAACAAAATAGTGGATGAAGCCTACAATTTGGTTAAGGAGATGAAACTCAATAACTTCCAATGATTTAACGAAAGCCACCATCCCAAATGGGTTGGAGGTAAGCACCAATTTGATACACCATCCCCTCCCTTTGTGAAATTTGTGGCTCTATTGACAATTTGACACTAAACTGCCAAGTCGGGAGTTCATTTGCCCAAGATACTAGTGACCAAGTCAACTATGTCAACTACAACCTGAGACCGACTAATGTCCTCATTCCAACACCTATAATACGACCTAGAACAATCATCCAAATTTCTCATATCGGTGTAAGCCCTCCCAGTATGCTCCCAAATGGATGCTAGACAACCCTGGGATTTTGAAGGCCTCCCTTTCTCTAGCAAGCTACCCAAAAGTCTAACTTGGAGGCAATGATGGAGCACATGCTTATGACACAACAAAAGCAAGATGAGTATATAAAGTAATTAGCCTCTAAGCTTGATGTGTTTACTACTCATAATAGGATGTTGGAAGTCCAAATTGCCCTCTACATCCCTCAGTCAACTTCTTAGTAACCTTGAACCTAACCCTAGAGAGCATTTCAATTGTATTATCTTGAGAAGTGGACTAGAGGGTTCGAATAATGCTGGAATTGAGGAGGATGATGAGAACAACCATAGTGAGAGTGATGAAGCTTTTCCTAGTAAGGATGAACACCATAAAAAGAATGAAAGTGAGAGGTCTAATGAGCCTCAGCCCTTTTCCCTAACACCTTACATGCCTCACCTGCTTTTTCTATGAAGAGTGGCTGAGGCCAAAATTGTTGCCCAATTTGGGAAGTTTCTTGGTGTGCTTAAGGAGTTGCATGCGAACATTCCTTTCATTGATGCTTTGTCTCAAATGCCTTTGCATGTTAGAGTTTTGAAAGATATCGTTTCCGAAAAGAGGAAAGTTGATGAGCATGAGACTGCAACTTTAGGTGAGGAGTGTAGTGTTGTGGTTCTAAATAAGCTTTCTAAAAAGCTTGAGAAGCCTAGCAGCTCCTCTATCCCTTGCTTGATTAGAATGTGAACATTTATAGGGCATTATATAACCTTGGTTCAGGTGTGAGTTCGATTCCCTACTTATTTTCAAGAAACATGACCTAGGACCATTGCGGCCCAATATAATTTCACTATAATTAGCAGACCGCTTAGTGAAGTACCCTCTGTGTGTGTTAGGGAATGTTCCTATCCAGGTGGCCCAATGCATGCTTTTATGTGGGGTCTTTCCTATAGACAACACTCGATTGTTTAAGCTATACTTCTTATTTAGTATAATGAATGGTGACTGAATTGACCCTAGGTCTTTCTTGGCCTGTCAATTGTATATTGCAGTTGTAAGTACTGTAGGAAAGATAGCCATTGCGGGTCTCAGCGCTTTCATTGCTAGGTCTTTGGGTGTTGAGCTAAACCCCGATGATAAAGTTTCACGGTTCAAGCAGCTTGATAAAGCTGTTTTAAACAGATGAAATTCTACAAGATTGAGACTGGGCACTTCTGCTGAATGTATCCTGGGAGCAGGGTTTTTGCATTCCAACGTTTAGATGACCAACCTTACTTCACCCAACTAACCTTTCCCAATTACTAGGTGATGCTAACATTGTCCGTCCTGCACCTTCTTAGCCCCCACCTACTTACCATGGCCACCCTAGTTCTTCCTCCCAACCTTCTTCCCATGATTATAAGGAGGTTCAAGCCACCCTTAGTTTTGCACAAGAGGAGCCAGCCTCTTAACATGCTTAAGTTGAAATCGATAACGCTGCTCTTTGCGACTTTGTCCGAGAATGGGATGATGAGTTCTACGGGGTGATAGCCTCCCAAAACCAGTATTTTCAGGACTTTTGGTTATCTAGAGACGTACAAAGATTGGTGTATCCCTTAAGGTCACTCGATGCTCGGCAATAGTCTTCGATGACGGCGCTAAAAACTTGGGAGCGTTGCAAGCATACAATGGCATTGTAGCATCAAAGTCATCTCCCACGAGGACTAGGTTGGTCTACTTGACTTTATCCCCTTAAGATAGGCTAAGCGAATCAAAATTGGAGATTGAAGCTAAACTAATCTATTATCTAATCTAATGGTAAATAATTAAGGAATTATACAAAATAAGCAATCTCTAAATTTATATATCAATCAAGCACCTCTACCTCAAGTGGTTGTTTTAAAACCGATAATCAAAGTATCATAATCGTCTTTCGAGATGAAGTGAAATACCTAAATCTAATCAATTGTCATTTCTCAGGGGCTCTCAATTTCTTTAGGTTCATTAAGGATGTGATTACCATATTGGGTCTCTCAATCGGTAATTCCCTCTCGGGACATCACACAATCAAGTCAAATTCTAGGGTTCAAGTATCAAAATTCACATTTTAGTTCTTTATCTAAGATACAAAATATGAAAGAAAGTTATCAAATCCCTCACAAGACAATAATCATCTAAAATTCGATAAGATCATCCAACAATCCCAAAATACTCAAAGACATGAACAACAAATCGAGAAATTAACTGTTATCCACATAAATCCAAAATCAAAATAACAAAATCCTAATCAAAATTACAAAACATAAATCTAAAATGAGAAGTGATAAGAGTAGAGAAGAGAAAAGAAATGCTCAGCCAAGATAGCGCTTAAACTGTCGTTGCGAACCCAGGATGGAATCCTTGCAATTCTTCACCTTAATTCACTTTCTCTTCCTCTAATCTAGTCAAAATTCTAATGTGATTGATAGATTATAGAAGAATGGGATGGAATGGAGATGGATGATGGAGTAAAAATGGTTTTCTATGATTGAAATCAAGTTTAAAAAATCACCACATGCATGGAACACGGATAGCCTAGAAGAAAACTAGCAAGCTCGGGGGAGCAGGATTGACCATGATCAGTTTGTGGGGACCACCACGAATCGTGCCCCCCCACCATGGATAGATTGTGAGGCCCTCTGTCCTGGTGGCTCTCCCTCCTTTAACTTGTGGCTTCTCTAGGATCTCCCTGGACTGTGGTTCTAGCCATGTTTTGACCGTGTTGGGTGTCTTAGGGAATCTTTTGCTATCTCTTTTGATGTACATGGCCTCAAAAATTTTTCTCATGTATCTTGCCTCACAAAGTCAAAATCCACAAAAACACTCAAAACAAGTGAAAGTAAGCATCATAGTAGAAATAAGGGCATAAATCATATAATTAAGCATATTAAGGCCTTAAAAAGACACCCAAACACTCATAAAATGCTATGCAAATATAGCTTTCATCAACATCTATAAACTCTTTCAATGGTGATTAAACTACGGGATGTGTGGGTTTCGCTCCTTCATATGTTTTTGATTCCACAGTAAGGAAGGCAAATAAAGGCTTGCTCTTACTAATGGCTCTCTCCACCCATGTTTCACTCATAGATAGGCTTTTATCACTTTACTTCCCTAGTTTAGATTTAAGGGGTTTAGGTGGAGGTCATGGTGTCAAAGTAAGATTAGGACCATTGTATTTGAATGCATATGTATTAGCATTCCCATCATAAATCACATGATTATCAAACAACCAAGGCTTACCAAGTAATAAGTGATATGCATCCATAGGAAGGACATCCCATAGTATCTAACCACACTGTAGACCAATTGAAAATACAATAAGAGCTTGCTTAGAAACAATTATCCTGCTTCCTTGCTTAAGCTATTGGGGAGAATAAGGCGTGGGATGCACCTTGGTGGATAATTAAAACTTCCCAATGAGTGTAATGTAAGCTACATTAGTGCGACTTCCTCTATCAATAATGAGCTCACACATCTTACTTCCAACAATGCATCGGGTATAGAAGATTTGTTCCCTCTTGCTTGGCTCATAAGGAGCCTCTTAGGCATGGAGTGCTCCTCAAATTACCAAGAGTTCACCCATATCTAGACCAATCAAAGTTTGGTCCTCCTCCTCGGCCTCCTACTTAGTAGTTGCTTCCTCCATAGCTTGAAATTTTCAAACTTCTCTAATGGTGAGACTTCTCCGGTTAGGACAATCTGCTTAAAAGTGTCTATAACTATGGCATTTGAAACACTTTTTACCCTCTAATCTCTTTATTGGTTCACTAGCAATCCCTTTACCCTTGTCAAGAGCTTTGACAGGCGTAAGGGTAGGGTTAACTTTGTTTTATGAAGAGTAACCCTTAGGGGGACTTTGAGGGCGAATAAAGGAAGTGGTTTGAAAGGGTTTTTGACCCTTAAGTTACTTCTCAACTTTGATAACCATGTGGCACACATCATCATACTATAAGTAAGCAATGCTAGGAGATAACCTATTAATGAACCTAGCAATCTTAAGCTTGGGTTCTTCATCTAGGCCAGCCCTCCTTTGGAGTTGTTCAAACTTCCTGAAGTACTCTTCTACCTTTAGGTTCTCTTCATTAAGAGGGTGATCTTGAGGTAGAGTCATTGTTGTAAGAAGGGGGTAGGAATCCCTTATCCATACACTTTTTTAGCTTGGACTAAGTTTGATTTTGGATTTACCTTCTCTGGCCCTACTCTTCTTTCAGTGCTCATACCACAGTGAAGCATACCCCTTCAATTTAAGAATGGCCACCTTAAAGGTCTTCTCATCATTACACTCTTCGAGTTTAAATATCCTTTTCATGGGTTGAATGAAATCAAGATAGTTATTTGAGTTAAGACTGTCATCAAATTCCAAGGCCTCAGCTTTGTGATCCTTAAGGTCATCCCTTAGACACCTTGTTCTTCTAGGCCTTCCTTCCTATTCATTGAAATCTTCATCAGCGGAAGAGTATTTAATATCATAGGATAAATAACATAGCCTCGCCAGTAAGGGTTTCGTGGTGTGAATTCCCTTACATCTTAGGTGAGCTTCCTTACTTGCCCTTGAAGCTGAACAAGGGTCCTACCTACCTCATGGGCTTGCTCAAGAGGAATATTCTTGGGTAAGAAGCATCTCCCTGATTAGTCATGGTTGGAAGGGTTTGAAGGTGAAAAGAAGGGAAAAGGAATGGAAACATTGGAGTCACTGGCATGCTAGAGGGGGCACGGATAAGAAAACAGTGAAAACAGGGTGGCATGGTTGTGCTCAATGGCACAGGCTGCCCGTGCCAATTTTCTAGCAAAGAATTGGAAGTGCATGATAAGGGTGCATGGTTGTGCCAAGCAGGACGGGATAGTCGTGCTAATCTCTACCCGCATTTTTTTATGGGCTTATTGTGTAGGCTTTTTGTGGAGTTTTAGGGATGTGTGTAGGCAAGTAATTGTGTTTGGGCTATAATTAGGGTTCTTTGCCGACTCATGAGGGTTGATAAAGATAGGTAATGAATGAGAATTTTGAAGAGCCAAAGTGTGGATTTTTGAGGTGAAAATGAAAAGGTAGGAAGGTGTCTGAATCAATAACGGTTTAGATTCAATAACCACCCAAGAAAACTCTACTTCTGATACCAACTTGATAAGGAATGGAATCCTCAAACTCCCAAGATCATAAAAAACGAGGAAAGTAATCACACCAAAGGATGCTTCTTTTGGATTCAATCTTAATCAATCAATATGTTGTGAGGTTTATACCCAAGGTAAGATACTGATGATTGATGACTACTTTCCACCAAATTCGCCTACTAAAGTCCCTTAGCTACCAAAGAATAATTCTAAATGAAATGTTGTGATTTTTCGCAAGTGCACGGTTTATCGTTGTAACACTACGAATGTCGATCCACAGAGATGATTGTGAAATTAGGTTATCAAAAATTTTAAACTAAATTAAAACTAGATGCTAATTAATGAACTCCAAGGTCAAGTTATTCTAACAATTATTAGATTAAGTAAACAAAATTCATTTTATTTTTGAAATTGTAAATAATTGTCTTTGCAAAATAAAGAGAACCAAACTATAACGAACTTGAAGACACCAACACTTAGCTGTAATAAGTTCAAGGTCTGGGGAGCGGGGCAACACGAAAAAGGGGAAAACAAAGTGAAACAGAGCAAAGCAAACACAACCCAAAACTAAAATCAAGTTAAGGCTAAGCAAACTGATTATACTGCAATATGGAAGAACAACGAACGTCAAGGGTATCAAACTGCTAACTCCAATTAAGCTAAGCTCAAACAATTACATGAACCTCAACTCTGAAAACAAATAAAAATGAGGGAAAAAAACTGGATCAGGAAAAAAAAAACTCAATTCATCAAAACTGAAGAAAAATAGAACAAAATCCCTAATTTCTACTCTACTCCTCCTCCTATACTCTGCATTCGGTTTCCTTTAAAAACTCTGTAATGCGGCCCTTTTTAAAGCTCCGGAAGTCGTCCCCTTCAATCCCCTAATTGTTTCAATTACTCCCTTGAAGCTGATGAATTGATGATGACAATGATGATGGATAATGAAGGAGGAGAAATAGAAGCGAAACAGACGACTGAATGAGAGGAGAGAGGATAATGAAACGCCATGGTCATGCTCTGTTCTTGTTCTCTTTTTTTTTTCCGGTTCTTCTGGGCTAAAAACGAAAAATAAGACGAAGAGAGCGAAGAGAGAGATTGAGGACGGTTATGGTGAGGAATATGAAAAGGTGGCACTCTCTTCGGTCTCCCCTATTTGTGGCCCTGGTTGTTTTTCGGGTCTAGGGTCATCGGTTGAGGAATGAGGAAGAAGAAGAAGAAAGGTGGGGGGAGCTGTGATTGTCTCACGTGACAAGCACATGATGATTAAGGCAAGAAGAGGAGAGCTGGGCTTGGAAATGAGGGAGGCAGTCTTGCATGGAAATAGGGGAGTAAATGGGCCAGGCCCAAAAAGAAAAAAAAAGGAAAGCAGGCTGGTGGTGAAGGACAGTCGGGCTGGGCCGCAAGAAGAGAAGGCATATGGGCTAGGCCTGGGAGAGCGAAAAGAAGGGTGAAGACTAGGAAGGGGACGGTTGGGCTCTCGATTGGGCTCACGATCTTGGGCTCTTGTCTAATCCCTGCTTTTTCTTTTCTTTTTCTGGTCCAATTCCTTATTTGAGCTCATTATTTATTTCTTTCTCATGTTTCTTCCAATTCCTACAAAATAAACAAACACAAATTAAAATCTTAATTTAATACTTTATTTCGAGCAAATATTAGATAATTTAAGGGTATAAAATATCATAATTTTAGGTTGAACAAATTCCCCACACCAAAGTTTTGCTTGTCTTCGAGTAAAACAAATCTAAACTACCTTAGAAAAGAAAAGAAAAGAAAATCCTAACTCACTTTCATAGGAATCACGATTGCACTTAGCACGTGCAACAAGCCCTTTAAACTCCTAGGTTACTCCTACTGGACAAGTAAGGTCTTGTGAGAGTTTGCAGAAGATATACCCACAAAATCTATAAAAGAAAACATAAACAGTAACTTGAAAATCTTTTTGGGTTTTTTTTCCGTACAAAACTGGGGAAAGATATAGACACATCCTAATTAACTAAACCACCCATGTAGCAATGATATTGGCTTGCATACAAATAGAATGCACTCAACAGGCTCGCTACCTCATGAATGTCATCAAAGCACTAACATTTCACCTCACTGGACATCAAGACTTGGAATCCATCCCAGTGCTTTTGTGCATGTGTGTCATCATCGTAGGGCTTAGGCTTACTAAAATCAAACTGAATCCCACTTGACTAACACGAACTGCATTATTGATTAAATAACATAGGAAGTAAGCTTTCCCAGTAGCAGTATTGCCTCAGAGAGAATACTCAGTAGCACGTGCCTGAAAGAGTAACACCCAATAGTGCATGCCTCAAAAGGATACTTGTCATTTCAAATTTCATTCATTTTTTTCCTTTTGTTTTCCCTTTTTTTCATTTTTTTTGATTTTATTTTCTTTTTTTCAGAAAGCAAACAAAAAATCCAAAGTAATCATGTCAAAGACAAGTGGGAGAGTCAATATTGGAAAACTAAGACCTTAAGACAATGAGGATGATATAAATAGGGATTAGATTACACGACAATAATGAACAAATGGGGTTAGAATTATGGCTTAGAATGACACATCGAGGATAAAGACATATCAAGCATATCAGTTCATATGCAAGCTAAAAATCAAAGTACGTGGGATTTAAGCTGATCGGAATAATACAAAACTTCCCCAAAAATAAAACAAAAATCTTTTTGGATTTTCAAAGTGTTTTTCAAAATTTTTTTTAAGGATTTTTATTCTTTTTTAAAGGATTTTTTAACCTTTTTTAAAAAGAAGAAAAAAACAAAAAAGAAAAACAAATATACAAAAAGAAGACTAAGATTCAAAAAGAGAGAAAAAGGACATGACTCCAAAACTCAAAAAGAAAAGAAAAATAAAAGATAGCCACAAATATATACAAAAGAAAACAAAATTAAAAATAGAAGATAAAAATAAACGATTATACCAGGTCAGGTGCAGGAGTACACCTAAGCTATAGCCTCTTGAAATGTGCTTAAATAGAGGCTTATGGAGCATCAGCCACTCTATATCAAATGGAACATTGCTACTTAAATCAAAACTTGTTAGAGCACGTAGCAGTTTATCAAACAAAGAAGCCCAACTCTCAAAAAAAGTAATGCAATAGAGATTAAAGAGTCGGAGCCAAAATGAGCACAACCACCATAGTAATAAAGCACAGGTAAGGACCCGTTTCAACTTGTCAAATGTATGGTCCCAAACATCAAACAGGCGAATGTAATTCAAACT
>NCQV01132864.1:12976-31066 GCA_002740545.1 Lophocereus schottii | reverse complement strand
CCCTATGACAAAAGTCTCGGTACCTCCTGAAGTGCAAGATGCCTCGGAAAGTTCTTAGGCAAACACTCGCTCGGTGGGACAGCGCCCACCGAGCGGGGAGCCTCTGTTATGGTGGACGTGCTTAAAAACCTCATGTCCACCATGACCGACACAATCCTACAGCAAGTGACTGAGCAGGCGAAGAAGGCCATGGAAGCCACGAACTGCGCGAGACCTATACCTACCTTTGACTATGTGCCTACCATGGGATGTGCGCCATCCCATAGGCATGCTCCCGTTAGGTCACATTATCGCAGTGACAAAGTGAGAGAGATGTCTCGCTCAGAGAAGGATGGACGATCTCTGGATGGAAACCACGACTAGTCTGTCAAGTAGATGCCCTACAGAACACCAGGGCAGCCACAGGAAGACCTGCGAAATCAACCATAGCCTCTATGCCATATGCTACTCATTCATGGCGCACTGCCTGGTTTGAGGAGTAGGAGCAAACTTCAGAGCCTCGAGAGGAAGTCTCGGGAAGGCGACGCACTCCTGAGCACCGCTCGGCCAGGGAGCGTACTCACAATCCTGCCTCAAGAGGCACTCACTGCCAGGGAACCCGCCACCATGGTCGATCCTTACATAGCCCTCCAAGGGCCGGCCTCCCCGAAGAAGCCCGTCGATAGTGGAGGTAGGACATCACCTTGAGACTCCCATCAAGGTATCTGGAACAGCCAGCCCTTCTCCACTCCTTTCAATGCGAAAATAATCAACACCCCTCACTACGGGAAAATTAAGATGCCTACCATGGACCTGTACGATGGGACCACAAACCCAGAAGAACACCTTGGGGCATATATAGCTCAGATGTATATCTAGGATGTCGACGACGCCACATACTGCCGTTACTGCCCGGCCACCCTGAAGAGGGTAGCGGAGTCCTGGTTCAATAACCTAACTCCAAGAAGTATTTCCTGCTTTCAGGGCTTAGCTGATAGATTCGTCAGCCAATTCATTGCTAGCCGCAAGGAGAGGCGAACTAGCATGCACTTATCTAAAATCAAGCAGGGACTGCAGGAGTCCCTAGCAGAGTTTATCAAGCGTTTCCAACAAGAGGCAGTCTTGATCCCTGATTTGGAAGATGGGGTGGAGTATACCACTTTCTTGAATGGCCTAAAGAGTGGGCGCTTCAAGTTCTCTTTAGCTAAGCAAAAGAAAGCCACCCTAGCTGAGGGTCTGCGGAAGGCTGTAGATTTTACCCGTGCGATAGAAATCTATACGAAAAGCACATATGCCTCCAGGAAAGCCAAGGTCCCGGCTGATAGGAATGCGGGGCAAGGAGACAGGAGGTCGAGGCTCGAAGTCATGGACTCACGCTTCACCGCTGATCCCAGGAGCATACTAATGGAAGTGAAGGAACATCTAATGCTGAAGAGACTGCCGCCTATGACTACGGCGCCGAAACCACACAATACGCGAAAGTATTGTGAGTTTCGCGAACAAAATGGGCACACCACCACCAAGTGTAGGGAGTTAAGGAAGGCCCTTCATTAGTTAGCCGACAAGGGGCAGATTGACTGCTTCTTAAAGAGGGGACCTCGATTCCTTCACAAGGAACATCAGCCCACATGCCTAGAGCCTTGAGAGGAGGAGTGTTCCACAGAGATAGTAGCTACCATCACTGGCGGGTATGTGGAGGGCATTACCTGGTCCGCTTGGAAAGCCCAGCTGTATGGAGTGCAGCAGGTTCTTATGGCCGAACAGGGGAGTTCTGTTACGGTTCCCACAATGGTATCCAGTGGATGTGAGGGCTAGTACTTTACCTCACCCCACAATGACCCGCTAGTGGTTGAGTTGAAAATGGCAAGTGCCTTCATTCGCCGAATTTTAATTGATACTAGGAGCTCTGTAGATATCATTACCTAAGATTGTTTGAAGAAGCTCAAATAACCTGGGAGGGAGATCATTCTCCTCGTGCACCGTATTCTAGGCTTTGGAGGATAATAGGTGAACCCCGCAGTGATGATTTGACTCCCACTATGACTTGGGGACAAGGCAAGGTGAGGAACCTAGAGGTAGAATTACTGGTAGTCGACGTCCCCACGGCCTACAATGTCATCTTGGGATGGCCAACTCTGCAAAAGGTAAAGGCCATCATTACTTTGTATTTACTTCAACTCTAGTTTGAAGCAGATGATGGGAGCATTGGCAAGTTGCAAGCAGACCAACGAATAACCCAAGAATGCTGCCTTATCAGCATCCGGCCACTAGTAGAGCGATCAATCAAACGCGGGCCTACAAGGCCTCCGCCCTCGGATAAAACGTAGCAGACCGCGCTTCCTCCCCCCGCTGAAGCCCTAGTGATACACACCCTAACTTCGGCCGATCCTGAACGACCACGCCCTGATGGCGTAGAAGAGATTCCCCCTGGACGAAGGATGCCCTGATCGAATAGCTAAGTTGGGCCAAGAGATGAAGGCTGCTACCAGACGCTCCTTAGTTAACCTCCTATAGGAGTTCTGGATGTCTTTGCCTTCGGTGCCGAGGAAAGGCCGAGTATTGACCAAGCAGTGATGGAGTATCGACTGAACGTCGATCCAGCCCACAAACCGATGATTCAGAAGAAACAACACGAGGGCCTCGATGGCAACCGCAGAGGTGCATAAGCTGTTAGAGGCAGGCTCCATTAGGGAGTGCCAATATCCTAAGTGGATTTCAAAAGTGGTACTCGTAAAAAGCCCAACGGGACATGGAGGATGTGCGTTGACTTTACACCTTAATGAGGCATGCACAAAAGATAGATGAATTGGTGGATACCACGACAGGGCACGCACTGTTGAGCTCTATGGACGCATTTTTAGGGTACGACCAGATACCCTTATCCCCTAAAGATCAAGAAAAGACCGCATTCGTGATCGATTGGGGTTTACATTGCTACAAGGTAATGCTATTTGGGCTTTAAAATGTGGGGCTACCTACTAGCATTTGGTAAACAAAGTTTTCTAACCTCTCATCAGGCAGAGATATGTAGACGATATGATAGTCAAAAGCATGCTTGACATTGAGCATGACTGAGATTTACGAAAGACATTCGAGAGTATTCAAACACACGACATGAAGTTCAATCCAAAGAAGTGCATGTTTGCAGTCCGATTAGGGAAATTCTTAGGCTTCATAATCAGCAATCACGGGATAAAGGCTAACCCAGACAAAGTCAAGGCAGTGTTAGACATGAAACCCCTGTGGAACATAAAGGAAGTGCGTGACTCACCGGGTGTATCACAGCCTTCGGTCACTTTATGTCAGGATCTGTCAATAAATGTCAGCCTTTCATTCGCGTCCTTCGGAGGCATGCCAATTTTGTCTGGGACAAGGGAGCAGATGATGCCTTCTAGGCGTTGAAGGCGTACTGGGCTCACCTACCCAAAATAGTCAGCCCCGTCCCCAGAGAGACCACTAGTACTCTACCTGGCCATCTCAGAACAAGCCGTGAGTGCGGTCCTGGTGGTAGAAAGGGCCAAGGAACAAATCCCAATATACTAAGTAAGCCATGCCCTCATTGGGGTCTGAAGTGAACTATCCTCTAATTGAGAAGTTCGCTAACACACTGGTGATGGCCAGCCGGAAGCTACGGCCTTATTGTTAAGCACCAAAGGTAGCCATCCTCACTGACCAGTCTTTGAAAAATGTTTTGCAAAGTTGGACGCCTCCAAAAGGCTCTTAAAATAGGCGGTAGAGCTATCTTAAAGCCCAAGCCTTAGCGAATTTCTTAGCGGAAAACCCTGGCCCTCCTCCTGAGAGGGCAACACCTTCCCCCTCTTGGAACCTCTATGTGGATGGCTTGTCCATAAAGACGATAGTGATGCTGGCCTAATCATTGAAACCCCCCAAGGAGAGAGGCAGGAGCATGCCTTGAAATTCATGTTCAAGGCATCTAATAATGAGACCTTGATAGTGGGAAGAGGAACAATGTTACATGGCAAGAGACGACTCGATTAGTGTGTTCTTAGACTCCCAGCTCATTGTTAATCAGCTCAATAGGGAGTATGAACTATGAAGGAAAGGATGACACCATAGCGGCCTATGTCAGCCGAATGTGGGAAGCCACTCGGCTATTGAAACATTTCTCAATAACACATATATCGCGGTAGGAAAATTGACAAGCGGGTGTTTTATCAAAGCTGGCTTGCTCTTTAGAGAATGGGAAGCCGAAAAGAATCCCGCAGGAGACCTTGATGGAACGAAGCATTGACCCTTGCGAAATCTTTTGGCTAGATAGGAATTTCACATGGATGTACCCTATTCATGCGTATTTGGCGGACGGAACACTGGCCCCAGACTCCAAAGAGGCAGACCGAGTGAAAAGACAGGCAAACTGGTTCATACTATATGATGCAATTTTATACAAACGATACTATGCTAGGCCACTACTATGCTGCGTGGCCCCGAAAGTAGGAAAGAAGGTTCTCGAAGAATTCCATGAAGGAATATGCAGATCTCATATTGGCCAGCAGGCCTTGGCGATCAGCGCAATACGGACCGGCTATTACTGACCCTCTTTACACAAGGACGTTATGAATTTAGTCTGCAGTTGCGACAAATATCAGAAATTCGTTCCCTTTCAGCAAAGGCCCACTAGCCCCCTGACACCTATCACTAGTCCCCTATCTTTTGCCACCTGGGGAATGGACATACTAGGGGCCCTTCTCCAAAGCCACGGGTCAACAGAAGTACCGCTTTATTGTGGTGGACTACTTCCTAAAATGGATAACGGCTGAGGCTGTCGCTTCAATCATCATGGCCGAGGTCCGTAAATTTATCTGAAAGAAGATTATCACCTGCTTTGGCGTTCCTCGAGTGATGATCTTTGATAATCGGTGACATTTCGACACGACAAAGGTCATCGATTGCCTCATCACCTTAGGGTGTCAAGCTCAGTTCACAGTGGTGGCCCATACTTAGACAAACGGCCAAGCTGAAGTTGTAAGCAAAGTCATCCTTCATGGCTTGTAGAAGAAACTAGACGATGCTAAGGGTAAATAGGCTGATGAGCTGCATGGTGCCTTGCGTGTCAACCTATACGATTGAAAAAATGGCCATAGGGGAAACACCTTTTATGCTGGCATATAGGTTCGAAGCTGTGCTATCTATCGAAGTAGCACTCCACACCATCATCTTACCAACTTCCAAGAAGAACTCAATAACGAAGCCCTCTAAGAGGCCCTCGATTTACTACCCTTTGCTTGGGGTGATGCCCTCATGAGAGAGACACTCTACAAACTCCAAGTGGCATAGCTCAATGATCGCACGGTAAAACTCCACCCATCAGGGTAAGAGACCTGGTCCTTTGCCGAACTGAAACTATGACGCACGTAGGTGAGCACGATAAGCTCACGACAAATTGGAAAGGACTCTACAAGGTGACAATGTAGGTGCGGCTGGGAACATATCGTCTTATAACCCTGGAAAGGCACTCCCATCCCCAGAACATAGCATAGCGGCAATCTACGGAACTAATAGTTTTTCCTTAAGATTTATACAATGTACTGATTGCATTTTTTCTAATAAATACATTGACCATAAAGGCGTATATCTACCCATCCAGCTCTGTTACACTATTGGCCCCAAAAGGGCCTAAGGGTCCTAAAGTACGTCCTTTCGACTATTCGTATACTTTTAGGCCCCCTAAGGGTCCTAAAGCACGGCCTTTCGGCTGACCGGTATACCGTTAGCCCCCAAGGGGCTAAGGGTCCTAAAGTACGACCTTCTAACCAGTTGCTATAGCTTAGTCCCCAAGGGGCTAAGCGTCCTCAAGCATGGCATTGGGGCTGGTTGCTAAATCTTTAGCCCCCAAGGGGCAAAGGGTCCTCAAAGCACGGCCTTCCGGCCGGTCGCTATGCCTTTAGCCTCCAAGAGGCAGAGGGTCCTAAAAGCACGACCCTTGGGCCAGTTAGTATACCTTTATCCCCGTCGAGGAGTCAAGGATTTTAACAAGCCTTACAAAACGACTGTGATAAAGAACCAACTTCCATCACTTATTGTTTCCCTTAGCCGGAAGCTATGGAGCACTAACGGTTGCAAAATAAATACAAAGACAAGTGCATAGACAGTAACAAGTGACACAACAAGTGAAGCAGCAAACAACAAAATTGGGGACTTTATTAAATATGAGCAAAAAGTACAAGCACCAATGGAATCAACAAGCCGAAAATGAAAAGTAATGAGAAGAACAAAAACAAGCGAAGACCCTTCTACATCAGATGGCTCGGTCCTCATCAGCACTGGCCTCATGCGTCGCGGCCTCGTCATCATCACCATCTCCATCGTGAGTCGCGGCCTCACCATCTAGGGGCACGATATCCTCAACACTTTACCAGCTCAGGATCCTCACCCACCACCGGAGCCTGGCAGCGGTCTTCGATGCACTTGACGTACGCCTCGAAGTAACCCTCTTGGTGAAAATCATCGGAAGCCAAGGTCTCCAAAAACTCGTGAAAGAACTCCGTACGATTTTAATGGTGCGACTATAGCCCTGCTGCTCAGCCTTGGTCGCTGTTTCATTGCCAGCAATGGTTTCGGCCTCTATCTTAATAGAAGCCTCCTGCAACTGATGCCGCAGCTCCTTTTGCTCAGCCTCCCTGGCTTGTTTCTCTTTCTTCAACTTCGCACAGTAGTGCTTATACTTGGCTGCCGACTCCTCCGACTTGTGTCGCTCCTTTTGGAGGCTACCAATCTGCCCCTTTAGTAGGGCATTGGAGCTCCGGCGGTCGCGAATTTGCTTCTCCAAAGCGAAGACGAATGACATCAACCTCATGGCCTTCAACGCCCGGGCAAAGGCCCGATAAACAACAAGCAGGTTTAGCCAAAGAAAAAAAAAGACAGCAAAGAGGAGAGGAGTAGAGACAGACATGCCCTTACCTTAGCAATGGCCACCTGCTCCTCGATGACTTTGGGTGGCTTCACGAAGCCAGAAAGGGCCAAGTCCCATGACTTAGCAAAGCGCTCCACTAGAGCTGACTTAGCCAGGAGGTTAGGCCATAAGAATTCCACGGCTTGGGCCGTTAGTTCACGAACGCCTCGTAACTGGCGCCTGAGGGGCCCATTGGCTCCCCGGAGAGCCACCCTGAGAAGGAGACCTCATTGCCTCATCAAAAGCTACCCACTCCTCAGACGCCTTTCTCAAAGACGGCTCCTCAGTCCTTGCACCCTTAGAGGGAGGCAGGTCGGTCCTTTTAGAGGTAGGGGCTGAAGCCGCAGCCACCTCATGCCCCTCCTCTGGGCACAGAAACGCTTACGGGCATCTGCGCGAGGAAGGCTCATTGATACGATCGGGGGTTTTCGACTGGGCAGCGCAATCTTCGGTGTCTGGTGAAAATGCAAAGTCAATACTTAACACGTGAAAACTGAAAAGAAAAGGGGATAAACAACCGAGCGCCCTATTGAGACAAACAATCTTCACCTTAGCTTCTATACGACGGCACTTTTGCCCCTCACGGCGCCATTCATTCTCAGCTGCTATTTCCTCTTCAGTAGCTTGCTCGCTCTCATAGGGCGAGAGCATCTCCCAAACTTGCTCTGCACAAGATAAAAGAAATTCAGGTCAGAACTAGGGGAAGAGTAGCACAAAGATAAGACATAAAATACCCTTTGAGTAATTCTCAAGTATAACGAGGCCGATGATAGCAAGAAAGAAGTCGTTCTCGAAGTACGACAATTTAGAAAGCCGGTTGAGGGGTTGCCTATAACTCACTTGATCCGTTGACGCTCGGGCTCTTTTCTCGCGTCCAGTATTTTGGACATGAATGATGGAAGTGGCTTTGGACGGTCATCTTCCCATTCGTAATATTGAAAATAATGTGCCATCTTTGTTTCTTCTGTGGTCGGCTCCCCAAACGGATTATTTACTGGTTTTCCATTTGTCCAATCAGGAAGGTCCCCCCCAACCCGTTGTGCGATGAACGAAGATGAAGTCGTACTTTTAGTTTTTTAACTTGGACTTCTTTCCAATAGCCATCATGAAACGCTTCCTATTGTTAAAACTATACCAAATATTATCCTCAGTTTCACTCAGGGTCTTCTGAACAGTATGAATCAATCCGAAGGCTCGACCTATATAAGATAACCTACGTAACTCGCATGTCAAAATAAAGGAACAAACATTGTGCCAGGGTGTGCGCACAACTTGTATATGTGCCAACTCGTACTTATTCAAGATCTCCACGATGACCTTATAAAGTGGAAACCGTAGGCCATAGGAGAAGGCCAATCGGTAGATCAATATACATCCCGGGGGCAGCTTATTTACAGTGGCATCAGGATCAGGAATGATGAACATGTATCTAGCAGGGAGAAGATATTTCTCCTCCAACGCCGGCCTCTTAAGGGTGCGCACCACCCTTGGTTTGGGGAAATCAGTACTTGACCAAGGAGTCCTGGGGAAAACTGTCCCTTTGGTGATAACTTCTTGGGCTGGTTCCTTCTAAGCACGACCTCTCTTGGAGGTGGAGACCGACAAATAGGAGCTAGTTGAGTAGCTCTCACATCCCCTTGCGGAGGTGCTGGCGCTAGTAGTGCAAACTTCAACAGTCAGTCTACAGGAGTCCGTAGTGGAGTGAGAGTTGCCTTCTAAGTATCCTTCGGCCATGAGTTGCGGGAGGTCTTCAAACATACGGTGGTCTTTGTCCTTGCTAGCCAGCATTCCTGAACATCAGTCATACAGGAAACAGTTACATTAATTTTCCATGGCTAAACGACCTCCTCCTTAATACTAAGGATGCTAAGAGTGGAAGAGTACTCGTACCTAAACCAAGAAGAAGTGCCGAGCTCATGTATATGCACGACGTAGGGAATTTTCTTAGGTTTCCTAAATTGATTCTTTGGGGGAATGCACGCTACCACACGACCATCAATTTAGACCAGGAGGTTGGGGAACTGAGGGTGACGACCCTCTATTTAGGGGCCAGTCGACCCATCAGGGATGGTCCCACTTGATGAGCATGAGGACGACATGAAACAATTAAATAATATAATACAAATGCAACCTTCAAAGGGGTGCATGAAGACACATACCAACAAGAATTAAAGGTAAATGAAGACAAAGGTTGAAGAAGAAGGTTAAAGATGAAGGTTACAGATGAACAACCCCTTTAAAGATTCAAATGAAGAGTTTGAAAACTCTATAGTGAATTTGAAGGAGGACGAAGAAAAGGGCGGAGTCTCTCTCTTTAAGAAACCTCCTTCTCTCTCTAGAAAGTTTGAAGGCGTGATCAGAATGACTTCCCCCAAGAAACCCCACTCCATTTATATAGAGGAGGGAGAGGAAAGGAAAGGATAACACGCCCCAAAGGCATGAGCAGAGCCAAAACGCCACTCAGTCCACGCCATGTGGCATTCAAACACTCATGATTTTCTCATAACACCTTGGCCCCCAAGGGGCTTGATGGCTTACAGTGTGGCCTAGGGGCCGGTCGCTATACTTTTAGTCCTAAGGGGCTAAGGGTTCTACAGCATGGCCTAGGGGCTGGTTGCTACACCTTTAGCCCCTTCAATGGGCTAAGGGTCCTACAGCACTACCTAGGGGCCCATCGTTATACTGTTAGCCCCCAAGGGGCTAAGTGTTCTACATCACAGCCTAGGAGCCAGTCGCTATACCTTTAACTCCCAAGGGGCTAAGGGTCCTGCAGCATGACCGAGGGGCCGGATGCTATACCTTTAGCCCGCCAAGGGGCTAAGGGTCCTACAACATGGCCTACGGTATGGTCGCTATACCTTTAGCCCCCCAAGGGGCTAAGGGCCTGATGACACGACCCAGGGCCTGTCTCTAGGCCTTTGGCCCCCAGGGGGCTAAGGGTCCTAAGACACGGCCTAGGGGCAATCGCTATACTTCCAGCCCTCCAGGGGCTAAAGATCTTACACTATAGCCTAGGGGCTGGTCGTTACGCCCTTGACCCTTAAAGGGCTAATGACCTCAGGCACGGCTTTGGACCGTCCGCTAAGTGTCTTAGTCGCCAAGCGGTTGTGTGATGTTACGGTGAGGTCTAGAGGCCAGATGCCATACCCTTCGCCCTAAGGGAAGTTAGGCATCTTATAAGCATGACCTATGGACCAAATGCAAGTTATGCTCACCCCCCCAAAAGGCAAAAGGTCCTAGAAATAGGGCCGAGGGGCTGGTCTCTTACGATTCAGCTCATAGCTAACCAGCACACATAGACATGTACGTCAAGGCAATATTACTCAACGAAAAGGCTACACTTCATTAACAAAACCAATCAGTACATGGAGCTAAAAAAAAAAAAAAACAGAGAGAGAGCGAGAGAGAGAAAGTGATCGAGGCTACAATAGAGCCTAAGACTACTAATCCTACTGAATGGGGGAGGTGCATCGTTATACCTAGAGCTCTTCTCCTGGTTACTCTAAGGCGTCGACCCCATTCCTGCTTCGAATGACCTAGGTTGGCGGGCTGCCATTAGGTCACTTCTATTGGCCTACATCTACGATTCAAAGGTGGACCACCGTAGGCCCGTGAGGGCAGATTTCAGCTCTTCGGCTAAGCCCCAACTTAAGACGCCTAACTCAAGGGCCTTGTTTACCACCATAGCATAATGGATGACCTGTACGAGCTCTAAAATCTAAAAGTCGCGTGCAGCATCCTCAGCATCGTCTAGAAGAAAGTACGGGCATAAGTCACGGTAATCCTTAGGAAGCAGTCGGGGAGGGTGAGCGGCTCTCCTCAAATGCCAGTTGAATTCATCCGACACATGGAGGGCCATCTACTCAGTACTGAGAAAATAAGGGAACATCATAATGGAATGATTTTTTGTAAGGGAACTAGATTGTGAAGGGTAGATAACAATTATAGGTAATGCCCATTTTATATATCACAGGTGGGGGACTCCCTATGCAACAATTGCACCTCGGGAACTGGGTCACCTTAGGAAATCCCCCGGTGCAGGAACCGAAACCCCAGGTGTCACATAGGGATGGGGCGCCCTGATGAAAGCCTTCCTTTCGAGGTCTGCAAATAGTCTCTTTGGCGCAGGCTCACTCTACATTTTGCTTGACTACCCATCCAGTCGAGTAATGCATGTAAAATGTGAGGAGCGAAATGATCCAGAAAATATAGGATTTTAAGTGGGCCCTACGTATACATCTGTGTACCAGGCTAAGCCAATTACACTTAGCTTTTTTGGGGTCCTAAGATGCCAACATAAAGACCTAATGAGGGAAACAACCTAGTGGCCCATTATGGAAACGTCCTATATGAAATTACTATTTTGCCTTTGGCTACAGGGACTATAAATACCCCCTACCTACCTCGAAAAAGGAGATCGTTTTTGGCACATTCTCTAATATATCATAAATTCTTTTTCCCAGCTCTGTATTTTCTTAGAACCCCCTACTAACTTGCTCGTTGGAGAGGCGTTCCCCAGATCTCAACCCGTGGTTGCCCTTTTTGTAGGTTTAGTGTTCGAGGAAATGATCATGAGGCATCCCACACGTGCCATCGTATAAATTCGTTCTTGTCCCACGTCATCCTCAGAAACACCAGAAAGTCCTAAAACACTTGAAAAAAGAACATATCATCCATATCATTGGAAAATAGTTATAGACGTCTCTAACTATATATCCTAGATGCAAGGCATTTGTATTTATCAGAAGACAATTACAACTATGCTCTAACAATATATGCTAGATGCTTAATACTTGTATTAGTCAAAGTATATGTAGTCCCTCAAAGAAAGCATTGCACATGGATCATTGAAGTTAGCCCATTGTTATCATGCATATATTTTTGTCCTTTTCTTCTATTGACTTTTAAAGGTCCCAAAACCTAATGTTAGATTACCCTAGAGTGGAGTGAAGAGGGTAATATCGTAAAATTTAAGACTTTATAAAAAGTTCAATGTACTTTGAACTTGTGCTACTAATGTTAAAGAATACAACGTGGAAGGCTACTCACTAATGTGAGAAATAAACAAAACTAACGATGTTCACCCTTCCAAACAGGGTAGTTATTGCCTAAGGCACTTCTTCCCTTATGATTTAATCACCTCCACTTCTTATTCACTTAAGAAGTGCACACCAATGATCTTGGCTTTACACATTGTTTAGCTTTACAAGCTTACTTGACTAAGGAACCTCAGTTAGCGCACTTGCCAAGTATTGGCCTATGAATACCTAGTTGCCTAAGTAAGTTCCTCAACTACTTGTTACAATTGTCTGTTATAAATATTCAAATGAATAACCAGTACGTAAGAGAGTATTAAAGGTGATTGCACTTGAGCTCTTATCACAATGTAATTCTTTCTTGTGTCGTGATACTTGCTTTTGCTCCACATTTTATAGAGTTTAAAACCATTTTTGACCGTTTGAGTAATGCTTTCAATTCTTCAATGTTCTTTATCCAAAATCCAATATCTCTAATTCAAACCTTAGTGTTTCCAAAATTTGATCTTGATGGACCAAAATAATGGATTTGATTGCTGAATTTGATCTCCAAAGATACCAAAATCAATCAAAATAATTTACTAATGAACTCAAGATGCATTTAGTGCAACTTTCCTAAACTTGATCAAATAAAATCTTATCATGGTTGGGAAGCAAAGATATATTATATTATAAAAATATAATCTGTTTAGATGTAAATAAGAGATTCCTTCCAAAGATAGCAGTATATCTCAAGGATAAAATAAAGCTATGTATATATAATAATAATAATAATAATAATAATAATAATAATAATAATAATAATAATAATAATAATAATAATAATAATAGTGCTAATATCAAAGTCATAGATTCTGACTTTCACATTGGATTGCTACAGAAACAAGATGGGTTGGTACATTGGATTCCTATAGAAACCAGATGGTTTGGTGTGACTTTGACATTGGATTCCCACAGAAACAAGAGGGGTTGGTATAATATAACATAACTCAATGTAATAAAATTAAACTTTTATCTTTCACTTAAAACATCCAATGTCCTTGAACTGTGACATTAAAATAATTAATGACATTGCTACTGACATCGAGGGAGTTTTTAATCTCCCCCTTTTTGAAGAAAGAGAAAACTTTAATTTGAAAGTCATCTGGCATATCATGTATGTGAGCATATTAAGCAAAATCAAAGCAAAATATAGCAAAACATAGCATATAATCTTAGCAGGATAAAAGGTGCCTTTAGCCACCTAATTGTGAATGCTATAAGCTTTCAAAGCCTTTCATATAGGCTTTGATCATTCATCATCAGTGTGAGTCCACACCATTTCTCCCCCTTTTTGACTTTCACCAAAAGAGGCGGACTTACAAAAAATGTTTGGCAAGCTTTGTTAACATCACTAAATTCTTAAAGACATAAAAAATGAAATTATTTTTAAGAACTAAAGTAGAAAGAGAGAGAACATCATGCTTAGTCAGTGGAGAATGCATCTGAATAGGGGGCTAGAGCGTTCAACATTGGTTCCTCTAAAGCTTATAGCACACCAATCCCTTCCTTAATGTTCTCCTCTTAGCCAACTTCAACTTAGGCTGTTTTCAATGTCATTTCCAATCTTGCCACATTGGCCCTGAACTCATCGTTGTTCACCTTCGAAGACCCTTTCTTGACTTTCAGATATGAGATAACATTGTTAAGCTCACATGCATAGTGAGTTAAATCCTCATAAATTCTTTTAAGATCAACCAATGTTTTCTCATTCTCAGCTTGATGACCAGCCTTTAGACCGGTGAGCTCCTTGTTAATCTCCTTAATGTCCTCTTTGAACCAATCTCACTAAGGAGGAGGAATGATTTTGAGATAGGGTTGAGACTTAGGGTTTCCAATATCATTAGAAAAGATGTCTTCCTCATGTTTCCAATGTCTAGAAGGAAAATGTTTAAATTTAAGGCTTTTGAGGGTGTTCTTATTTATGGTAGGGATCTAACTATTAAGGTGATCTTATGCCTTAATCGAGACTTGGAAGGCCTTGAAGATATGGCTCAGGAGATTGGACTAGGGTAAGGGAAAATTCTATGATAAGTTACAGGACTTGGTCATATGCTCAAGGATAAGTTCTGCAAAATCAACATACTACCTCCATGATGCAGTAGAGGGTATGTGGTCCTAACTAAGATGTAGTATAGCATCCATGGGTCTAAGTATAGGGTCATGTAAGATTGGTTAGATTTCTTGATTTTGGTAGATTAGCATACTTTTGAAGACAGAGTTTGCGGGGTTCGATCGCTGATATTGATGGAGGAAATTTAGAGGGTTCAAGGTTTAGATTAAAGATCCTCTGAGTAGAGGTAGTTGCAAGGCTAATGGTTGTACCTTTGACCTTGATAGTGTAATAGGTTTTCCCCCTCCGAAGCTCAACTTTTTCGCAATTGGCATAGAAAACTGAGCTTACTGTGGGTATACTTCATCACCAACATCAAATAGATTCATGCTATAATAAGCCGACTCTAACCCATATTTATTTATTTAAATCATATTTATTTATTTATTTAATTAATCATGTTTATTCATTTAATTTATCATGTTTATGGATTTAATCACTCATAGTTATTTGTTAAACCAAATCATCTTTATTAATTCAAATACACTCAATTTATATATTCATCGAATTACCTTATGTCATTTAAATTTTCTACTTTTATTTATCGTATTTAATCATCCCATTGGGGGATATTTCATTTGGGTTCCATTTTGCAATTCAAGTTTCATTGATTGTTAATTCAAGTTATGTTGATTAATTAAATATCGGGTGAACCGATAGTAGGGCTTGATAATTGTGGTTGAAGAAATTAATATCATTATCATTATCGTTATTATTATTATTATTATTATTATTATTATGATTATTATTATTATTATTGCTGTTGTTGTTGTTGTTATTATTATTATTATTATTATTATTATTATTATAACCTTCCAAAAATTTAATTTTGATTTACATAAAAACGTTATCGTTACGAAGTATTTTATTCCCGAACCCAACTTATTTCGACCCAACTTGAAGCCCAACAAGTTTGCATTCTTTAACCTAACTAATTACTGTGATTAAGCTTAACCATGGTTAGCTAAATAGTCACTTTTTTAGATAAAATTTCAGCCAAGTGTTTGGTAAGTCAAAAATTCAGAACAAAAACTCCAAACCCATTTTCTCTCTCCTTCCTCTCTCCTCTCTCTCCCTCTACCTGGCCAGCACTGTTCAAGCATTGTTCTGGCCAGTTTTCGGCCAGCTTCTAATCACCTCCGACCTCCCCCAGCATTCTAGTACTACTAGCCACCATCCCTATCCCTCAAAACAACCAAGCATTACTACCATCTCTACTTTTTCCAAGCTCAAAGTGAGCAATCTTGAACTTGATCTTGTTGATTTGGTTTTTATTTTAGTTTTGATTCTTGTTTTGATGTTTGTGATAATTGATTATGATGTTTTTATAAGCAATAAGAGTTATTTTGGTGTTGATCATGGTGGAGTTAAGCTTGAATCATGCTAGAGTTTAGGGATGATCATGTTCATGCAAGCTTAAGTTAAATGGCTTTTGAATCGCCTTAATGGGATCAAAATTGACACACCTATATTCTAACCCCATTTTGGGGACTCTATTGTGGGAATCATATTTTGTGTTTTCAATGAAAGTTTTTCAGGACTTCTTAATCTTTTCATATTGGGGTTTTAGGTCTCCATTTGATGTCAAGGATGAAAGTTATGAATTTTTGAAATGAACTGACCTGCTTTGGTACAAATTAGGCTGTTATTGCAATTTTTGTATAGCATATACTTGGAGAAAAATTTCAAAAATTTTACTGTAGATTGTCCATATTATTTTCGAATTTGCTATAACATTTCATGAATTTTGGTTGAGTATTTTGAGTTTGGTGATTTTTGGAAGCATTTTGAGTAATATGTAAAAAGCAATAATAAAGATTGAGTGAGATTGATCATGCACTCATTATGTGTATTTTGGGCCAAGTAAGGTCATTTAAGGGGGAAATGAATATTCATGGACTTTTATGGAGCTTTTAGCTTGATTAATGAGAAAGAAGAAGACAAGTATAAAATTTGGGAGCTTGTTTATGAGCTTTAAATCTTTTATGGATTTTTCAAAGAAAATAATAAGGTTAGTGAGGTTAATAGCTTCTATTATGTTCAATGATTCACTTGGGGTGGAATTCTATATCTAATGGATTTATAAATGAAATATGAGAAGTGGGGAGAGTTGTGACTCAGAAATCATATTTATTAGACCAAGTTATTATAGTTTATGCTATTTGAACCAAGATATATCTCTCTTGGTGTCAAACCTCTATTACTTACTCAATTTAGAATATATCAAATGTATTTATCAAGCCAATCTAGTGTACTCATTTTTATCTTAAACCAAGCTATACATCAGCGAGCCTTAAACTCGTATCGACAACCTATTTCAAAAAAGGTCACAATCACTCTCTTAATTGTCATCGTCAAGGCCTTTTCCTTTGTAATCTCATTTATCTCATGATGGGCTATTTTACTTTCATTTACTTTATATTCTCATTTATATCATTGTGGACTATTTTACTTTTATTTACTTTACATTGGTTTAATAACTTTATCAATTCAGTTTTGAAGTTATATTAAAATATCCAAGTTATGTATACCATTTAATTACTCAATTTCTAATGCACTTATTTTTACTTACTCAATTATGCGAGTAAGGATCATTTACCGACTACACATACTTATAATAGCATTTATGAAACAGAGTCAAGGCCTAGTTATCGTTTCCTATTAACAGTGTTTCTATGCTCATTTTACAATACAAGAATGCATGTACTGAGTTTTCGCTCATATTTTTGAATTGTTTTCATATTTTCCATTTTAGGTGATGAAGTATCACATGTTTTTCCTTTTAGCAAGCTCTTTTGAAAGTAATCAGATGCACACAGTGGATTCAGCATAGCAAGAATTTTGGAATCAACCTCAGGGTTAAGTTAGGTCTATATCAAATATACTTGTGTAGTGTGGAATGTGAGTTAGCACATAGGATGATTAAGTCGATGGTGTTAAAGTTGAATTATTATGGAGTTTGGTCTTGAAGTGTTTTAGTTAATAGATTTTGTGATTGTGATCATGAGTTGTAAAATTAAATGATTTCAGTGAGCCTTGTCCTTATCAGGACGGTGGTAGCGTCTTCTATTGTTAAGCCTTTTATTGTTAATTCTTTAATTGCAGTTTTCCATAAACCATGTCATTAGTATTTTGGGGGCATTACAGATTGGGTATCAGAGCTAAGGTTTTAAGCACCACTGTGAGCTATCAAGTGTTTATGAGTTAGCTATCAAGGTGTGTATAAGTTATGTTGGACCAGTTAAATGAGCTATTGACTATAAGTTCATATGTATAGGCATATATGGAGGAATCATTTCCATTTGGGTGACTCAATCATTTGGCGATATCCTGAGATTCAAGCATTAGCAAAGTATACTGTGGAACCATTTGGGTCACCTATTGGTGAGGCATGCTCTCATTTATCTGGGAGTTGTATTGTATGTTTCATTTCTTTTATTTGTTTAAATTTTTGTAATTGTGCACTTCGGGTGTGCGGCCCATTGAGCTACGAACTCCAGCGTGTGGCCGTTCAGCTATTGACGTGTTTCTCTCAATTTCAGGTATCTATTGTAAGGCTTTTTAGTTAAATTTTAGGTGAAACCCTGTCCGTTTTACCCCATGATTTGAGAGTCTTATTAAGGTGTGTTAATATACCTAATCTTGGGCACAGTGATGGTTGAAACCCGATGTGGGGATGCCATTTGCAACTTCTTAGGGATTAATACAGTGCCAAGTTAGGTGTAAACCTCTGGATGAGGAAGTACCTTGTAAGGCAATGTCTTTGAGGTGAACTAGTATGAGATGAAGACTACAATGAGTGCTTATGTATGATGATAACAATTAGTAGCTTATGATGTGCTACTTGACATTATAGCTGTGGTACAAGTAAGATTAAGCGACCATGTATAGGAATTATCTGGTCTTGATACTAAGACCTTACATAAGTAATGCTCTCATTACTTCCTGTTATTAACTTATTTCTATCCTAGTTCCCTTGAATTGCTCTGAGGTATCATTTCTTTGTCACTAAC
>NCQV01132864.1:0-12946 GCA_002740545.1 Lophocereus schottii | reverse complement strand
GAAATTCTCAAATGTGGTCTGTGGGGACTTCTTCAAACACATATGAGCAATCTTTGTTATAGGCGATTCAAACCTTGACAATCATAACCATTTAATTCTATATTTCTATAATGGCGCCTATAATGACCCCTGGTATGCGTTACTGTGTGATTTGCAGTTCTTTCTAAGCATATTTGATCCATTCTACTTACAGTTCAGTCACCACTATGTCCATATTTTTACTGTCACCTAGTTTAACTCTTTGCTTCTATTTTGGCACTATTCATTTATTGCTTGCAAAGTCTTTGGTTATTTCAGACTCAGTCATTGAATGCCTTTTCAATAATTAAATGTATCCATATTATTCGTGTTTCTATAGCACCGCAACGTCATGTTGGCATACTACTCCCTAGCCATGACTGCATGTCGTTACTCAAGTTATTTTTATAATCCTTTCTTTACCAGTATAGCCTATCTTATTAATGAAAATAGCGATGTGTGCTATTTTCATCTGCTAGCAATTTTAAAGTTTATATGCCTACTCAAGACTTCCATTTACTGCAAAATGTGTTATTGATGGATGTCATCATGTTAAGTCATGAGATTGACTCCTTCATCTTAACGTATTGTCTTTTCAAACACCAAATAAATAAAATTACCCTTTCGGTACTGTTGACCCATATCTTCGTCATTTTACTCCCATACGGATATCGTATGACTTTTCAAAAGCCGCTTTGGTAATCTGTTAGATTTCTTCACCTTCAGTACTTAATACTTCCTCTCAATTTCGTAACATCATTCATTTACTTTACTATCATGACCGTCATGAATAAACTGCATGTCTTGTATATGCGGGACATTTGTATGCCTTACCTCTTTCATTATGAATCTTCATCCTTTCTTTCATTCAGCTTACATCCCTGTCTTTTATAACCAATAAAGAAATATCTTTACAAGAGTTCATGGTGTGGTTGTAGCTCTTTACACTTTAGATCGTCCCCCCTGTCTTTTAAATTTACTAAGATCAGTAAGTAGTTGAATGTGCTATCTCTTATAAATATGCCTCTATTAGTATTGCTGGAAACATATTCATTAGGCATTCAATCCAGTTTGATTGGCAGACCTTGTTATCATTATAGGGATCAACTGATTGTGTACTTATAGAAGATAACTTGTAAAGATCTTAAGGCCAGTTTGAGAAATGTGCAAAGACTAGACATGTGTTTGTATGGACTGAGAGAAGAAAAACTCTATTTCCGCCCTAATTACACTATGCAAGCAAGAGAGTTATCGTGTTAGTAATGCATTGAATATTAGTGATATGCCAACGACACTCGGCATATACATATCCATAATTGCAACTTGTGAATTCATAGATGTTTCATCTGAGGACTTTCAAGACTGTTTCCCCCTAAGAACATTGATTTTTAGATCAACCTAGTTCTAGGTGGTCAATCCATTTTCGAAGCCCCTATCACATGAACCCTAGTAGAGTTCACAGAACTAAAGATTTAGTAAGGTGAGCTGTTACAGAAGGGAGTTATTTAACCAAGTGAGTCACCATGAGAAGCCCTAGTTTTATAGGTGTGAAGAAGGAAGGCAGAACCTTATGGTTATGTATTGCGTACAGAGAGTTGAACAAGATTGCTATCAAAAATTACTTGCCTTATACCTTGAATAAATGATTTATGGGATTAACTGCCAATAACAGAAGTCTTTTCTGGGAATGATTTAAGACCCATATATCACACCTAAACCATGCAACCATAGTTTATCTTTTGCAAGAATGCCCTCTTCTAGTAATTCTTGAAATTGTTTGCTTGTCTCATCTTCGAAACTTGATGCTATCCAATATTGTTTAATCTCCCTTGCATTTCAACTCAATATTTCCTATCAGCGTGATCTTCCATGCCTTTGTAAACCCATTGTAAATGTGCATTACATTTTTGTTCAACGTTATATGGTTGTCAACATTCCAGTGCTCTTGACATTCACCATCTTTATTTCATGATCATGAGTTGTAGTTGATTCCATTGAGAGCTGATTCACACATCTACCTTACATCTCATTTATTCATGATGATAAGCTTGTATGACTTGTTCTGAATTCATAATGTAATTTAACTCTCATTGGTGTGGGTGATTGTGATTATCATAGTCCCCTTACTCTCTTTATTTCGAACTTCAACTCCCACACATATATCTTACATTCTGATAAATAAACTTCTGCATTCTCTATTTAATCTTATTATTGTACTCAAATTGAGTTCATATGAGTAAAGGCATGTTCTTATTGTAGCTTGCTCAATGTATTTATTTATCCATTGGTACTTTCCTCATCCAATCCATTTATGTATCCATTACACTTTGCTTGTACAATCTATTTGTCTATCTATTGCACTTTGCTTATCCAATCTATCTATATATTTATTGCACATTACTTGTCCCATCTATCTATTGCACTTATGTTGTTATTTATGGCTATAAAGTCAACTAGTTGGAGCTCAGTTGCTTGTCATCTTGTTTCCAATTCATTAGTTAAACCCGAGTATAGCCATGCCATCTTTCTTCTTGGTTGATTATTTATTAGACCGTTTACGGTCCATATTTATAAACCGTAATTCTTATGGCATTATATTTCAGAATTCATGATGCACTTATGGTTGTCTTTATTTTAACCACCCCATGATAATTTCTCCATTATTAGCCTTTTCTAGTTTCATTTTTTATTTTTTTTTATATGAAATGATTCACTTGGCTAAGAATTTCATCACTTTCATCCCTAACCTTGGTCATTTCATTGCCCATTATCAATCGGGAGCAGATCCTTGAGTAGTCTGATGAGGGGAGATCATGTGATGCATTAGGAATGTCAGATGAGGACATTTTGATGAGGGCATAATCTTAACAACAACCTAATTATGTTGGAGTGAGTTAGAAGAAACATTAAGTATAAGGTCAGAGGTTACCCAAACAAGCATTAAGAGGAAAAATTCAAGTACATGTTGAGGTGATACAAGGTTGACAAAAGAGTTATCTGGCAAAACAAAGAAATAACCAAAGTCTCAGATGGGTTACGAAGTATTTCAAAAGGCTTTTCTAGTCAAGGTAGTAAGAGACTGATTATCCAAGGATAATTAGGGACTAGTTACATGGGGCCTTATGATTCATTCAAAGGTTAAATTCTGTGGCTTGTTAACTGCACCTACCTTTTGAACTCAAGCATGTATATAACGTGTCTTATAGCTCGTAATAGTATTAGGGTACTTATCAGGGTATACAACAGTTTCCATTAGTGGACTAGGTGATAACCAGTAGTGAGCACCTCCTCACCAGCAACAAGGTTCTTTTCTTTTGAAGAGAATATCAATTTTGAGTCAAAGTAATTGAGTTCATTGAGGCTATTATGTGAGAAGTATCCGGATCTACTACTGAAGCTTAGGATTAACTAGTTATACAATACGTAAACACCCTTAGTCGGAGTACATTGGAAAAATTATACCTCTTCAGAGAAAAGCAATGGGAACCAATGGCCCATGTGTTTTTAAAGCAGCATTGCATACATTTGGCAAGTGTTATAACTTTCGAGGACGAAACTCTTTAGGAGGGGAAGGTTGTAATAACTCGACCGTAACCAATATTTATTTATTTAAATCATATTTATTTATTTAATTAATCATGCTTACTTATTTAATTTATCATGTTTATGGACTTAATCACTTATGGTTATTTGTTTAACCAAATCATATTTATTAATTCAATTATATTCAATTTATATATTTACCGAATTACCTTATGTGATTGAAATTTTCTACTTTTATTTATTGTATTTAATCATCCCGATTGGAAGATATTTCATTTGGGTCCCATTTTGCAATTCAAGTTTCATTGATTGTTAATTTAAGTTTTGTTGATGAATAAAATATCGGGTTAATCGATGGTAGGGCTCGACATTTATGGTTTAAGAAATTGTTATTATTATCATTACTATTAATATTATTATTGTTATTATTGTTATTATTATTATTTTTTAATATAACCTTGCAAAAATTTAATTTTGAGTTACATAAAAAAGTTATCGTTACGAAGCGTTTTATTCCTGAACCCAACTTATTTCGATCCAACTTGAAGCCCAACAAGTTTGCATTCTTTTACGTAACTAATTATCGTGATTAAGATTAACCATGATTAGCTAAATGGTTACTTTACTAGATAAAATTTTAGCCAAGCGTTTGATAAGTCAAAAATTCACAACCAAAACTCCAAACCCATTTTCTCTCTCCTATCTCTCCTCTCTCTTCCTCTACTTGTCCAGCACTGTTCCAGTGCTGTTTTGCCTAGTTTTTGGCTAGTTTTCAGTCACCTCCAACCTCCTCCAACATTCTAGTACCACTAGCCACCATCCCCACTCCTCAAAACAACTAAGCATCACTACCATCCCTACTTTTTTCAAGCTCAAAGTGAGTAATCTTGAACTTGATCTGATTGGTTTTGATTTTTATTTTAGTTTTGATTCTTGTTTTGATGTTTATGATCATTGATCATGATGTTTTGATAATAAATATGCATTATTTTGGTGTTGATTATGGTGGAATTGAGCTTGGATCATGCTAAGATTTAGGGATGATCATGTTCATGCAAGCTTAACTTAAAACCATATTCACAGATTGATTTGTATCTAGTGTTGTAATCTTTAGTTTTATTGATGATTATGATGATGTTTTTGGTGATTTGGAATGATTTCGAGTAAGGATTTGTGTGAAAAGAAAGGGAAAAGCTAAAATAGTAGAGGCTAAAAATTTCAAAAAAAATAGGGCAGACTTTAAGATTAAACTAGTCATGATCGGCCCATAGAAACATTATGATTTTTGGTGTGTTTTAGTGTGTTACCTTTCAAATGGATTTTGAATTGTCTTAATCCGAGGTCTGTGGAAAAAGTTATGATCGTTTTACCAAAACTGTGCAGAATGGGATCAAAACTGACACACTTGTGTTCTAGCTCTATTTTGGGAACCCTATTGTGGGAATTATATTTTAGGTTTTAAATAAAAGTTTTTCAGGACTTTTTAATCTTTTCATATTGGGGTTTTAGGTCTGCATTTGAAATCAAGGGTGGGAGTTATGGATTTTTGAAGCGAATTGGCTGGCTTTGATGCAAACTGAGTTGTTATTGCAATTTTTGTGCAGTGTATACTTGGTGAAAAATTTTGCAAATTTGACTGTAGATCGTCCATATTATTTTTGAATTTCCTATAAGATTTCATGAATTTTGGTTTATTATTTTGAGTTTGGTGATGTTCAGATGCATTTTGAGTAATTGTGTAAAGAGCAATAATAAAGCTTGAGTGGGATTGATCATGCACTCATTTTATATATCTTGGGCCAAGTAAGGTCATTTAAGGGAGAAATGAATATTCGTGGACTTTCGTGGAGCTTTTACTTGATTAATGAGAAAGAAGAAGATAAGTATACAATTTGGGAGCCTATTTATGAGCTTTGAATCATTTATGGATTTTTTTAAAGAAAATACCAAGTTTAGTGAGCTTAATAGTTTCTATTGAATTCAACGATTTATTTGGGGTGAAATTCTATATCTAATGGATTTATGAATGAAATATGAGAAGTGGAGAGAGTTGTGACTTAGAAACCATATTTATCAGATCAAGTTATTGCAGTTTATACTACTTTGAACCAAGATATATTTCTCTTGGTCTCAAACCTCTATTACTTACTCAATTCAAAATGTATTAAATGTATTTATCAAGCTAATCTAGTGTACTCGTTTTTATCTTGAACCAAGCTATACATCAGCGAGCCTTAAACCTGTATCAGCGATCTATTTCAAAAAAGGTCACAATCACCCTCTCAGTTGTCACCGTCAAGGCCTTTTCCTTTGTAATCTCATTTATCTCATTATTGACTATTTTACTTTCATTTATTTTATATAGGATTTAATTACTTGAATCAATTCAGTTTTGAAATATTTTAAAATACCCAAGTTATGTATACCATTTAATTACTCAATTTCTATTGCACATATTTCTACTTCTCAATTATGTGGGTTGGGATCATTTACTGACTACTCATATTTATAATGACATTTATGAAACAGAGTCAAGGCCTAGTTATTGTTCCCCGTTATGCACAACTGTTATCAGGTCAGAACATATTTATTAAGCCGGATGACATTTATAAAATAGCTGACTTTTATCAAGTCAGATAATATTTTTAAAGACTGAAGATACGTCCATTACCTGTATCTTCAGAAAGCAGAAAATATTTAGCAAGTTACAACTCTTGATGAGTTTATCAATGAATCAGTTTATATAGTGATTTACTATTTAACTTATGACCTCGTCAGTTATCATCTATAGGGTGTCAGTCCATCATCTACCCGCGCGGTTTCAGGCCAACTCTTGATCGGATTGGCAGGTGTATACCTATGTATAAATCATATCATTGCAAGGGGTTCACATCCAGATAATAATGAGCAATTCAGTGTCATATTACTTTCATTTTCATTGTTAATGTAAACTAAACGAGTTGAAAAGTGGGTACCCATCAACAGTGTTTCTATGCTCATTTTACAATACAGAAATGCATGCACTGAGTTTTTGCTCACATTTTTGAATTGTTTTCATGTTTTCCATTTTAGATGATGAAGTATCACATGTTTCTCTTTTTAGCAAGCCCTTTTGGAAGTCATCAGATGCTCACAGTGGATTCAGCATAGCATGAGTGTTGAAATCGACCTTAAGATAAAGTTGGGTATACATTCAATATACTTATGTAGTGTGGAGTTCGAGTTAGCACATGGTATGATTTAGTCGATGGTATTGAAGTTGAACTATTATGGACTTTGGTCTTAAAGTATTTTAGTTAATAGATTTTGTAATTATGATCATGAGTTGCAAGATTAAATGGTTTCAGTAATCCTTGTTCTTATAGGACGGCGGTAGCGCCTTCTATTATTATGTCTTCCATTGCAGTTTTTCGTAAATCATGTCATTAGCATTTTGGGGGCGTTGCACATGCAGCCTAGATTTTCTGATTTTTTAACAAAGGAGAACTTAGCGTTTTATAGAAAATCGAGATCGGCAAACTCACATAACACTAACTCCCTCTTAACCACATGGTTATATCTCTTGACCCCTGAATTAGAAACCACTCAATGGGGAGGCCAAGGAGTCATAGATCATCACAAGATTCAAGTTTGGAGATCGAATTACTAGAACTGGTGGAGATTTTGGCCTTAAAGTTAGAGATTGTAGTTCCCTCACCTGATTTTGATAGACGATGCCTAGTGGCATCGTAGGTCCTTTTTGCTAGGGTGGTGAAGGCTTTAGTAGGGCTCCTCCTTTGCACTTGGATGAAATAGGAGCAACTGAATCTTCAACAAGAAAGAGAGAAAGAAGAAATTTGAGGGTTTGGACGAGAGGAAAATTTTAGGAGTTTGGAGGGGGGCCGAGAGATAGAGATGATTGGAGATTGAGTGCTTATACTATTGAGGCCAAGACACACTCTTTTTATGAGAGAAGAGGAGAGAGAAAACAAGAGTAAGGGTGGTGGTTTATGAAAAGTGTACGAATTATAGGGATAGGATCAAGGATGGCTTTTGAGAAAGTGCATCATTGCCTTTATAAACATAAGAGAGAGACAATTGATTTCAAAAGATTTGAAAATCTATGGTTTTCAAAATATGGTAGCTGTTGAGGCATTTAATTGATTTAAATCCCTATCTTCTAGCTACTTGCCATAATTGATATGTCAAATAGAAATCCAAAGTCTTAGAGCTCATATTTGATCTAGACTTTGAGAAGATATCTTAATGTCTGGTCCAATGCCATTAGTGGTAACACGCAACACTTTATCACATTAGACCTTTTGTTGGGGGATCCTCTCCCTCAACTCATGTATTCATTTTCAACATGTCAAGTTTACTTCAATTAAAATTGAACTGATATTTATGAAGTGGTTTGGTGAAAATGTCAACTAATTGCAAATGTGAAGGAACAAATTCAAGAATGATATTAGCTTGCACAACATGATCTTACATGCACTAATGTCTGATTTTAATGTGTTTGGTTTTGGAGTGCTTGACTAGATTTTTTGTGATGTTTGTTGCACTTATATTATCATTCCGAATAGAAACCTTTTGAAAATCAAAACCAAGGTCTCGTAGCTTTTGTGTGATCCAGAGTATTTGAGCATAGCATGCTTTTGCTGCTATGTATTGATCTTTAACAGTTGATAAAGCTAGATGGCTTTATTTCTTTGAATGCCATGAGATTAATGAGTGTCCAAGGAATTGACAATATCTTGAGGTGCTTTTCCTACCTATCTTATACCTAGCATAATCTGCATATGAGTATCCAATAATATTGAAATCTTCATCTCTAGTATACTATAAACCAATGTCTATGGTTCCTACAAGATATCTAAAACCCTTTTAGTAGCTGTTAGAAGTGATTATTTAGGGGCATTTTAAATCCGAGCACATCAGTATATACTAAACATAATATGTGGTCTACTTGCTGTTAGATAAAGTAATGGACCAATCATACCTCCATAGACCTTTTCTGATACTGACTTACCACTTTGATCAAGGTCCAATCTTGTATTCAACACCGTTGGGGTGCTGGCATGCTTGACTTCATCAAGCCTATATTTTTTCAAGAGCTCTTACACATACATACCTTGGTTGATAAATATGTCATCTTGGCATTCCTTGATCTAAAGCGTTAGGAAGAATTTAAGTTCTCCCACCATACTCATCTCAAATTCCTTGCTCTTCAAATTGGAAAACTCTTGACATAGATCATGGTTAGTAGTACCAAATATTATATCATCTACATAATGATGAGGAAGTCTTCCTCGCTTTGTTTTAATGAAAAAGGACTTTATCAATCTGATTTTCCAAAAGAAATTTGCTAAGTCATTCATGCCAAGTTCTTGGGGCTTGCTTTATGTCATAAAGGGTTTTATAAAGCTTGAAAACATGACTTGGAAATATGAGATTTTTAAATACAAGGGCTTGCTCAACATAAAATTCTTCATTCAGAAAACCATTTAAGAAAACATAGTTGGCATCCATTTGAAAAAGATTAATGCCTATGAGCGATGAAAATGCAAATACTATACGGATGACTTCTAATCAAGCCATAGGTTTTGTCAAAGTCTATCCTTTCCTATTAGCTATATGCTTTTGCAACCGATTTGGCTTTGCTCCTCACCACTACTCAAGATTCATTTAACTTCTTTCTAAGAACCCATTTGGTCCTAATCACTAGATGGTCCTTCCATCTAGGTGTGAGGAACCAAACTTGATTCCTCTCAAACCGGTTGAATTCATCTTACATAGTCCATGTCTAGTTTGGGTCTTCCAATGCCTTAGCATAGTGCTTTGGTTCTATGTGAGAAACAAATGAAATGAATGCACAGAAATTTCTCAAGAATGAACATTTTTGTTGATACTTGTATTGATGTGTATGAGTAAATTGTCTAAAGGATAGGCAGACTTGTACTTGAATCTATTCCTTGGTTAATTAAAGTGGTTTGAACCTATTCAGGGATACTTGAGGATAACCTATTATTTATGTCATCATCTTGGGTTCTTTCATAAGTATCATGTGACATTTATGGAGAAGCTTTATTGTCATCAAGCTATCTTTGGTCATCTTGATTTGGACTTTGGCCCTCATTACTAGGAGCACTTTGGTGATGGCATTAGCCCAACGCTGCTTTATCTTCATCATCTACATATTTGCTTAGCTGAAACTCATCAATTGAAGGAGAACTAGGAAGACCATTGTTAGTTTCATCAAAGATAGCATGAATAGATTTCCTTCAATGAAGTTGGTCACTCGTTGTAGATACGATATGCTTTACTAACTGACAAATAGCCAATAAATATACCTTTATCACTCCTTGAATCAAATTTACTAAGGCTTTTCTTACCATTGTTGTGGACGAAGAAACTTACTTTTAAAGGCTTTAAAGTATGAAACATTTGATTTCTTGACTTTGAAAGTTCATTTTCACATATCATTGTTTTGGCTATGTCTTCCAATGTCCTATTCTTCCTCTTAACAACTCCATTTTGCTGTGGTGTTTGTGGTGCTAAAAAGTTGTGAGAAATTTTATTCTTGTCACATTAATCAATAAACTTGTCTTGGTCAAATTCTCTTCCATAGTTAGTCTTGATAACAACCAGTAGCAAGTTCTTTGATAACTCCAATATCCTGTACAACTTTGCTAATGCATTGAAAGCTTCTGCTTTGTCTTTTACAAAGATCACCTGTCTGAATCTTAGAGTAATCATCCACTATAACAAATATATAAGAATTGCCTCCTAAACTTCTAATGTAGATTGGTAAACATAGGTCCATATGCAGCAATTTTAGGCATTTTAAAGAAGGCACACTCTTTAAGGATTTAAAAAAGCATGTACTTGCTTACCTTTAATGCATGCACTACATATATGATCCTTCTCATATTTGTAAGGAGGTAACCCTCTTACTAATTCATGCATGCTTGACTAACTTACAATGGTTGTGCAAGCTAGCATGTCTTTAGATAGGACATATGTATTGGAGAGACATGATCAAAACTTATGGGATAAACATTGTCTAGTCTAGAACCATGCAACACAATGTCATTGGACTTGACACTGTCAGCATCACATTGGGACTCATAAAACCAGACATGACTACCTTTATCACAGAGTTGTTCAAATACTCAGCAAGTTGTATTTCAAACTATTGACCAAATAGACATTTTTAATAGAATTTGCATAATCCTTACCAATCTTGCCACTGCCAATGATGTTACCTCGACCATTGTCACCAAAAGTCATTTACCTGATTTTTGTTTTCGAAACTCAGTGACCATTAAGGCATCTCTGACCATATGCCTTGAACAGCCACTATCTAAGTACTAGATATTGCTGTTTGCTTTTAGGAACACCTGTAAAAACAAAATTCAAACCTTCTTGCATTCTTTGGTGGTAGGGTTTGGCGAAGATGACCAATGTCTAGCTTTGAAGACATTGACCCCTTGGGCATCCATACTTGTGTGATTATTAGGCAAGAGGTCTCTTTGCCACTGAATTTGCTATAGTGCTTATGACCTTTACCAGGATCAAAACGAATTAGATACCTATGACCAAAGTAGCTATGGTTCATTTGATAAACAGGATCAGAATGTGATTGAGTGCAAGTCCTTATTATGATACCTGCTCTTCAGTTTCTTCCCATACTTGCTTCTCAATGTCATCATTTGCTTCTTTAATAGTTGTGAATTTGAGGTCTCACTTGCTTCCCAGAAGACATCACAACACTTTTCTCATCCTCTCCTTGTTGGTGTATGTTTTTGCCAAGGGCTTGAGGTTATTGATTATCTCAGTAAAAACACATATACATGTGTTTGATGGATTCTCTAGGTAGCATATTGAAGAGCTCATATTGATGGATGTAGAGACTGATCTTAGATTCTCAAACTTGACTAGTTCCTTTATAGGTAGTCTCTAACATGTCCCAAACTTCTTTGGCTGTATCATATGGAGACACACGGTTAAATTTATTAGAATCCAAACCATAAAATAAATATTCAAGGCTCTATAACTTTTGGCCACCTTCTCAGTTTCTACATGAGTAAATTCTGATATGGGCTTTGGAACAATTTTATCACCTTCCTTCACAGTGGGCACAGAGTCGCCCTTAGAGATAATATCGCAAAGCTCATAGTCATCGTCCTTCAGCTCATAGTCATCGTCCTTGATGAAGATCTGTATAAGCTTTTTCCAATGAGCAAAGTTAGAACCACATAATAGAGGAGGTCTAGTAAATGAAAGTCCTTGATCAATTTTAGCATTTCTATAAGAAGACATGATCTTTTCTGTAAGGTGGTTAAGTCATTGTAAGTGGACATGATCAGATACCAATTGAAGGTCCTAACAATTAATTTTTGATCACCTTAAAAGGGTGCAAAAGGTGATATCATAAAATTTAAGACTTTGTAAAAATTTCAATGTACTTTGAACCTATACTCCAATGTCAAAGAGGAAAATCTTGAAGGTCAATCATCAATTTAAGAAATAAACATAAGTAAAATGTAGAATTAAAATGGGATAAAATACAGGATATGTTTACAATATTCACCCTTCCAAACAGGGCTAGTCACTGCCTAAGACACTTTTTCCCTTAGGAATTGATTACCTCTACTTTTTGTTCACTTAGAAGTATGCAACAATAAACTTGGCCTTACACACTGTTTAGCGTTTAAAGCTTACCCAATTAAGAAACATTAGTTGGCACACTCACTAAGTGTTAACCTCTAAATGCCGAGCTACCCAACTAAGTTCCCTAACTTACATGCTACAATTATCCCTTACAAATATTCAAATAAATACTGAGTACATAAGAGAGTATTAAAGATGATTGCACTCAAGCTCTGATCACGATGTAGTTCTTTTATGTCCTGATACTTGCTTCACCTCCACATTTTATAAAGTTCAAAACCTTTGCAAACTATTCGAGTAATGCTCGTTAAATCTTTAATATTCACTGTCCAAAATCCAACGTCTGTGATTCGAACCTTGGTGTGTCCAAAAGTCGGCCTTAATTAATGAAAATAATGGATTTCGATTGCTAAGAGAAGAGTTGATTTAACCTCCAAATATCTCATTGAAATCAATCAAATTGACATACAAATGAACTCAAGATTAATTTAACACAATTTTTCTAAATTGGATCAAATAAAATCTTAACAAGATGTTTATTGATAAGCCAAGACATACTGCACCATAAAAATATAATTCATTCATATGTCAACAAGGGATTTCCTACAAAGAAGGCAATATATTGCAAGAATAAGATTTTATACATACACACACACACCAAAACACGCACATATATATGCATATATACATATATAAACATACAAATATAGACATCTACATATGAATATAT
>NCQV01132835.1:2163-15381 GCA_002740545.1 Lophocereus schottii | reverse complement strand
CTGAGATATAGACCCGTTGATAATGGCACTACTTTTTACAACTGCTTTCCACCTTGTCATTATTGTTCAACTATTTACAACGAGAAAAGTGGGTCATTCAAATAGTTGGTCGTGATTATAGTCTTCTCTTGTAGTGGTTTAGCGATATATTGATTAAGCTTAAATACATGGTTTATTATAGAAAATATTATTTTGGGAAAAGACTAGTGAGCATGATGTTTTAATGAAGAGTAACATGTCATTGCACTTTCGAAGGCCAACTTGGGAGTACAACTTTTGATAATTGCTTGGTGCGTATGTAATGAAATTACACTTTAAAGGAAAAAAGGATTCTAATTTAAATCAGATTCATATGTTGTTAGAATTACATAAGTTTAAATCAAAGGAATCCATTACCCAAAAAGAGAGGGGGGTGAGAGAGTGAATGAAGAAATTAGATATCCTATTCATATATGAAACAAATAGTATACTCCTATGATTTCTTAGGTGTGATCCTATTGTCATGTGAAAATTCTATATATATGCTAATCAAGAATAGTTGTTTAAATTGAAGTGCTAAGATCGAGGGTAAATGTTAAAAATCTTATGTCTTAATTGATAAAGTGAACTGAAAGGTTTCCTCCCATAATTTTTTTGAAGTTTTATATAGCTAGGGATTGGGAAAACTTTTTACCATAAGATGAGTGATTATTGAACCCTTGAAATTTTAGTCCAAAGTTTACATGCATTATTCCTAATCTACTAGTAGTATAGTTGGGCCAATGAACTTCAATAGCAAAATTATTGATAAATGAAATTATTAATTTGAGTATAATTAATAATTTAAGTATAATTTGAACATAATTTGGGGGAGAACAAACTAGTTACAACATTTCCTATGTGCGTTATTCACTACGACTTGCCGTGGTTTGATGCTTTTTTGTGATGGTCCCCAAATATTAACTATCTAATTTTCTGTTTTTGTAGAAATGTGTTAGAAATTACATATTGATTGGAGCCTTATATTAGGATGTGTGATCTAGAAAATGCTTGAAACTATCACTGATCTCAATCCTCAACATCATTCCATCTACCCATATTAACCTATACCAGAAACTTCGAGAAAAAACAATGTTCTCCTTTTTTTAATAATTAATTTCCTCCTTTATGGTAACATATACCTCTTAATTATAATGGTTTTATACAGTGTAATTAAATATAATTTTGCATGCATAGACCCCCTAGTTATCAAACTTGCAAGTTCATGAATCAAGTTATCAAGTAACTATAACTGGATGTAGTTTTGTAGAAGGAACTTGTTCCTACAAATTAAGGAGAGTTGGCTAACAAGGAAATATATACTTTAATTTCTTGTTAAAGTAAAAAAGGGGCATCACCCACTTTTATAGAAGAAGAAAGAAAATATCTACTAAGAATTTTAGAGATGAGATATTCTACCCTCATAATATCTATGATTTTTTATTTGGATAATTCTAAGCCCTTGGAAGATATCTAAGATACTTATTAGATTGTCCTAGGTCATTAGAAAATCTAAGATATTTTTCCATCTTCTAGTAATAACTAAAGAAATATCTAAGATATGTAAGTATAAGCCGTATAGTATTTGGACACTTCTCCACTTTTTTCACCACGCTTTAAGTAGGTGGAAGAAGTATAAATAGAGCATTAGGCCTCCTTGTGTAAGCATCTCATAAAAAGGTGGGACACCACAAGAGAGTGAAAGAGGAGTCTCCTTGAGTGTGTGTAAGTCTTATATCAAAGTCTTATTCACTTTATGTGTATTCTTTTGAAAGTAATAAAAGTATTGCTTTTGACATACCACTTGGGTATTTTCTTTCCCAAAAAATGGTATTAGAGCAAGGTTTTGGGAGCCTTGTTTGAGCTAGCTCTCATTTGCCATTTTCGATCAGGAACCAAAGTATAGGGAAGACTCTGCTGGCACAGTTAGGAAATGTGAAACTTATTCGTATTAGACCACATTTTCTTCGTTAAGTGATGGGCACTTACCAAGTTATTATGACAGATCTATTGGCCTCAGCTAGCTCACTTGAGAAGCGCAATGGGAGCAATTATAAAACTTGGAGCATAAGTATCAAGTACTATTTGAAAGGATAAGATTTGTGCAATATCGTTGGCGGTGATGAGAAAACTATGCCAACAGATCCAAAAGGGAAAAAGAAGTGGGAGATCAAGGCAGGAAAAACTATTTATGTACTTTCCGCCATAGTAGAGGATGAGTTTTTACATTGAATCAAGGATTGCAAAATGCCAAATGATGCTTAGATTATTATAGAAATACTTTTCACAAAGAAGAATGAAGCTAAGCTACAACAATCGAAGAATAAGCTCATGTCCATCAAATAAGAAGACATGATAGTATGTTAATACTCTATAAAAGTTAAATAGTTATATGATGAAATTCAGAAGATAGATGTTGAAAGTACAATTAACGAGACCAGAATGTGTCGTTATTATTAGAGGCTTGGACCCCAATATAATGGTCTTGTGACAAGAACTTAGGGTTGAATTAGTATCTTGGCTAATCAAGAAGGCTCGGACAAATAGATGTCTAAAGTCTGGTTTTTAAAGGATGAAGAAAAGACTCTCTTAAAAGGTCAGAACCTCAAGGCCAAGGCAAAGGTGCGAGAAGGTACAATGGCGTTAGAGAATCATAAGGAAGAATGCAACCAAGTTGGCAACAAGCAGATATTGACGTCAAGAAGAGTGATGCTGCAAATGTGGTAAGAAAGGACATTTTGCTTGAGATTGCAAATCTTCTCAAGTGAAAATTATGTAGTCACTTTCACAAATAATGATAGTGAACAAGAATGGGACTTCCAGGCATCCTTTGCAATTAAAGAAAGTAATCAAGCAAATGATGTAGAAGTAGTTATATCACATGTTGAGCAGCTAAAACAAGAAAGTGCTCTTTCCATAAACAGCAACAAATCCATCAACTATCAAGATGACTGGATTGTGGATTTAAGGTGCTTGAATCGCATGACAGGAGATATGAACAAGCTTCAATGCATGACCGAGTATAAAGGAGATTGTGTAGCAGTGATGCAAATTATTCTAAATGCCAATCACTCATATAGGTAACACTTTAATTGCTTCTCGATTCAGTCCACATTGAATGTAACTACAGAATGTCTATTATATGCTTGGAATAAAGAAAAACCTACTGTTAGTATTCTAACTCACGTCTTCAGGAAGCTATGTGGTCTTTGGACCGAATGATGTGAAGGTACACCGCAACCTTAAGCTCACATCTCCCCCACTTTTGGAAGGAAAAAGGTTAGAATCTATGTATGTGAAGCCTAAGATGCGTATGTAGATAAAACAAGGGAGAGCAAGATAATAGATTTATGGCACGCAAGACTTAGCCACACAACCTATCGCAAATTGAAGGTGATGATGCAAAAGTCTATGGTGAAGGGCCTTCCACAACTTGAGATTCGGGATAACATAGTATGTACGGGGTGTCAATATGGGAAGGCACATCAATGTCCTTACGAGAAGTCGAAATTCAAAGCTAAAGAGCCACTTGAGCTCTTACACTCTGATATCTTTGGTAAAGTGAAGAAACCATCTATCACGGGATACAGATACATAATTACCTTTATTAATAACTGTTCAAGATATGGTTGGGTGGATTTCATGGAAGAAAAATCAGCAGCACTTGATAAGTTTATGGAGTTCAAAAATAAAGTTGAAAGTAAAGTAGGACACAAAGTTAAGCGTCTATGTACAGAGAATGGGAGAGAATATACATGAGATAAGTTCTTTGAACACTGATGAGTGCATACAATATGTGACTAGTTTACCTGTCTGAGCATACCTCAACAAAATAGAATGGTAGAAAGAGAGAATCGCCATCTTGTAGAGACATGTAAAAGCATGCTACATGCTAAGAATGTGCTACCATGTTTCTGGGCTGAGTGCATGAAGATTGCAGGGCATGTCACAAATAGACTACTACAAGCAAGGAGTGGGTTCATTTCTCCATATAAAAATTTATGGAATGTCAAGCCCACTGTAAGCAATTTAACGTCTTTGGGTGTGTGTGTTATGTCTTTCTACCAAACAACTCACGAAGCAAGTTCGACAAAAGGCGATTTGTTGCATCTTTGTAGGCTATGATCATGAAAGAAAAGGATAGAGATATTATGACCCAAAACGTGATGTTGCTATACTTCAAGAAATGTGGTCTTTAATGAAGCATCTTCATGGTGGTTGTCACAAACAATGACACTTCCTGATTCTAAAGAGGTGGCAGAAAAGTTGGAGCAACGACTTGAGAAGCAATCCCAAGCTAACGAGAAAGAATCAAGGGAAGAGATAGCACCACAAGAAGAATCTATAAAAGGAGAAGGAGATAAAGATGATACACTAAACAAGCAGAGGAATCCATGGAAAATAGGTGTACATCATGCATCTCCAGAAGAAGAAAGGTCAAGTGTAGGCATAATATGCGTGATGTTTACACCTTGTTTTACTAAAATTTAGCTCACAGTTGGTAAATTAGGTTATTTATTAGTGCTTTGTTAGTTTTGTAGGTAATAAAGAGAATTGCTCAAATGGCAGATAATTGGTGCAAAGCATGCTAAAAATTAGGCACATTAATCCGGAAAACCTTGGAACATAACTCAGGATAATCATGAAGTAAGGTCGGATCAACAAGCACAAAAATTGTGGGGAAAGGAAGGGGAAAAAAAAACAATGCATCAATTTGGCATGGGCTGCCAGTGCCAGGCGGGATGGGCTGTTAATGGTACGACCGTGCCAAATCCTATTTTTGCATAGAATTGTAAAAATTTCGCACTGTATGCCCAGCCACGTGGCATGATGTTGCCTAATTTTCTGCATCAGCATCTATTTAAAGTCCCTTACCCCATTTGTGTAAGGATATAATTTTTAGGTTTTAAGAATAGGGTCTAGCCTAGAGATTAGGAGATATTAGTATAGATTTAGTTTTATTTTTTAGCCACATTTCGGGAGTAATGAAGTTTTGATGCAATTAATCTTTCTCTATCTTTAATCTTTATTTTCATTCAAGTTCTTACTTTGTTGAGTTTGATTTACTAGTCTATATAGATATATATAAAATTGAATGATTGATATGATTTTGACACGTGAATAGTTTAGATGGCATTGGAGCTTAAAATGGCAAACTATTATTGGTTTATATTGTCACTCATTTACTAATCATAAACTTAGTATTTTAGTGTTGATATTAGAGTATATAATTATTATGCTATTAATCTCATATAAAATCAGTTTATCCTTTTTAAATGGCATGTATTTATAACTGTCGTTATTTATTTTTTCACAAATGACCAACTTTTTCTTAATCTCAAATTGACATAGTATAGATAGACACTATATACTTTATACAGTAGTTCTTTTTTTTGGAAATCAACTTTGTACATCAATCTTATTTATTTTATATGCCCATTAAAAAAAAAAATTGTACATGATTCTTCCCATAACCTTATTATTAGTAGTTTAAACTATTAAGTCTCAGACAATGGACAGATAATTATACATGACATTGAAAATCCATTTACCAGTAATTATCGAATTGGTTTCAATTACTAGGATTAGTTGTCGGCATCAAACATTGGGATGCTAATTTCCATACATTTCTCTAAAAATGTTTATATATGATTGAGTAATGCAATCAATCAATCCATTGATTAACAATATTGTGGTGCTTCATAACAGTTGCCCACAATTATTTTTTCATTTTGTAACAGTTTTCTTCAATGGATTGAAATCGTTGTATAAATATCCAGTTTTATTAGTTACAAAGCAATAATCCCATTCCGAATACTCAAAAATCCAACAATCCAGGTGCATAAAAACTATGTGTTGGTATTGATCATGTTTAGCTTTACAAGGAAAAATATTATTTATGGATCTTTCCCACTTTCTTTATTGAGCCTGGGCAAGTTGCTAGGTCACAAATTGTCATGGCTATGCTCGATGAGAGGCCACATGTGATCACATGACAAAAGACCACAATTTCAGAACTCAAATTGAGATAGTACAAGTTATCTTGATGGTCGACATGCTTTTAGTACGATTCACATGTAAACCTTACTTTTCATTTTACTATCTCTATTTCATTTTGCATATATAGGACATTGTTTTATGCTTTGTCTAATGAAATTATTAGTTTTTTGATTTCATATTGTCCCCATGAGAAACGCTCTAGTATTTTTATTCAAATCAATATTGAAGTATGTTAGCTTATAGTTGACATACATACATATGAGATATTTTTTGTTCATGTCACATTAGTCTAATGAAAGTTTGTCAATGAGATACTGGTTTATAATTATCTTATAAATATATTTTGACAAAATTTATTGAAAAAAAGATTAAATGAATTGATTGCACTAGAAAAAATAACATCACGAATGTCTTGAGCAAATAATTAATTTTAAATACCAAAAATTATGTGGAGGATATAGTCACAAGGTGATGCATAATGCTATTTTATAGTTTATTACATTATATAATAATACAATATAAATTAAAAACAAGAAAACAGAAAAAAATCCTAATCTTTGTAAGTTTTTTTGGGCATGTATAGTTAGTCCACTATTACTATGCATTGTAATTGCTTAATATCTCAAGATAAAATTCACACACCAAAGTAGGAGTAAACTTTTGGCTTTCTAGGAAAAAAACAAAGATTGTTAAAAGTTGTCCCATTAAATTAAAATTAAATTTCAAACTTCTTTTCAATATTTGCCAAGGTAATTTTTCAATCTTTAAACAACTTACCTTTAAAAGTTTAATCAACCTAAGATAATATTTGAAAACATCATTATCTACAAAATCTCTACTAAAAAACAATAGAACATGTTATGATATTTTACAAGTCGTTTAACAACTTACACAAGTTCGTGCATCGCATGGGTTTAGCACTAGTTTAATGCCTAAATGTAAATGCTTTTGTTTGTTGATAGATTAAAATTAGTGCATTGCTTTCCTAATCATCCTTCTACTTTCTTATCTACTCTTAATCTCTCATTCTCTCTCTTCAGGAATGCAAATTTCAAGCTCATTCTCTCTCTTCCATCTTAACGTTTGAAAAGCCATTTTTACAAATTTGAGTTTTTGGCTCTCCATGGGTTAGATTAGGGGGTAGTTAAGTTAGATTAGTGAGAATAAATGGAGAATCTACCTCTAATCATCATCCACTTGCTCCAACAATGGAGGCCAACCTCAATTGTTGGATTTTCAAGCTTTTGAGCTATTCCCTTTTCTCTCTCTTCTTTTAGTTATTAAATTTAATATTGTCTTAGTTAATTAGATGCTTTGTTAGTTATTGTTAGTTAATATGATGTTTTGTGTTGATTTTGTTAATTATACTTTATTTTAGCTTAGTATTATTAGTCATGTTTAGATTAGAATTAGTGAGTAATTAGTCAATTAATCATGCTTAGTGATATTTATTGCTTTTCCTATGTTAGAGTTGAGGTTGAAAATAACTAGTGACTTGATTTCTACTCCATTCCAGAAGACGACAAATTTCCACCCATACCACTCCCCGAAAACACTTCAACTCCAAGTTAACTTGAAGATATAGTGGAAGAAGAAACCTTAGAGCTGCATTTAAGGAGGTCCATGAGGACATGAAAACCAAGTTGTAAATATGCAAATGCAGCATTAGTGGAAGGATCAAACATTAATGAACCAAGCACCTATGAATAAGCATGTCAAAAGAAGGAGAGACAAAAGCAACAGAGGAAGAAATTCAAGCTTTGATTCAAAACGAGACTTGAGAGTTGGTACCCAATTCCAAGGATGACTCCCAAGCCCCAGGATGCAAAGTCCATTTAATGTAAATAGGTATACAAGTTAAAGGTGCTGCTTGAAGGCTCAATTAAAAGGTATAGAGCTGGATTAGTGGCTCGAGGCTTTTCATAGATCTATGGTATAGATTATGAAGAGATATTTAGTCCAGTAGCAAAAATCACTACTATACTTAGACCTGTTAATTGTGCAAGCAGATTAAATACGGATCGGGTGTATTTCAGATCGGGTAAAATACGGATAGATGTATTTTGATTTTACAGATTTTAGGTTGACCCAATGGGTTTGGAGTGCATTTTCTTTGAGTTAGTTTTATTTTATCAAAATCAATATTTCTGATATTTATTACTCTAAATTGTCAGTATTTAATGAAATAGCATAGTAATTGCAATTTCTCAAAAAATTATTAAAACTATTATAACTTGTTATTATGATACATGAACATCATGTATGGGTGGGTAAAGAATCAAGCCCCTTTGACTTGGATGCATCGACCCATCCATTGAAAGAAGGTCAATAATAGATCAGATCATTTATGTTAGCTCGTCTAGAGCATGTTAATGGGTTGGAGCAGTTTGACCTGCTAATAACTCATTTAATAATTTCATATTTTTATTAACTAACCTACAAATGCCCAATTAGGTAAAAATTTATTAATGGGCCAACTCAAATTTGAATGCAACCAATCTTTTGCCTACCACTAGCATCATATTCCTTGACTAGTTAGAATGAAAACCAAACAAAATAGAATTAAAGAAGTACAAGATATTATCTTTTAGTTATAACATCAAAAATTTAGATCATTACAAAATAATTAATTTTAAAAATGAGAAACATATTTGTTTCACTAAATATATAATGGTATCACTTACGCATCTTTAGTTTTTGTCTTCTTCTAAATTGATTTTTTTTTTCATGCAATTTCATACTTGTTTTAAACTTTTTTCATTTATAAGTTCTGTACGATGTTATTCTCAAAGAATAGTGAGGGAAGGAAAATGTATTATTATTTAATTTGTTAAGGGATGCAATGGTTATATAGTGTCTCTTTAAACTATTCGATAAAAATGACTAAGCATTATTATTAAGAGGATAAATTATTGAAAAATCAAAAAATAAGGGTATCATGTTTGGGTCAAGCGGGCAGGTTCGGGTTGGGTTTGGGTCTAATCTACTAATTTGCGAGTTTTTCCGGTTCAATTTACTTCGGGTTCGGCTTGAAAAAATCGTGTTCAATACCCAAAATTTTCAAGCAGTTTCGAGTTGGATTTTCGGGTCGAGTTAGTTTTTCCCATGTCTAACTATATGTGTTCTACTAGCACTGGCCTCCATCAAGTCTTGGAGGCTATGGTAGATAGATGTGAAGAATGCATTTTTATATGGAGAACTTGATCGTGGGATATAGATGGACCAACCTAAGGGTTTCGAGAGCAAGAGTCATCCAAATTATATGTGCAAGTTAAAGAAAGTATTATATGGACTGTATCAAGCTCCAAGAGCTTGGTGTGGTACAATAGCTGAGTTCTTAGTCTAGAGTAACTACTCTATGGTAGCAGTAGATTCCAGCTTATTTGTTAAAGCTCAAAAAGGGAGAATTGCAATAGTGTTGGTTTATGTGGACGACCTCCTCATCATTGTCGACGGTGAAGCAGAAATTCAGCAAATAAAGACCAACCTCTTCGTACGTTTCTAAATGAAGGATATTGGTGAATTAAAGCACTCTCTTGGTCTTGAAATTGAAAGAACTAAGGATGGGTGGTTCTTTTGGGAACATAAATATATGCACAAAACCTCCTTGAAAAGTATGGCATGCTTGAATGCAAGCTAATCTCAATTCCTATGAAAGCGAGTGCTAAGCTTTGTTCATGTGAAGGGAAAGATCGGGGGAAAGTTTAATCTATCTTACACTAACTAGACTAGATATTGCTCATGCCATTAGTGTAGTAAGTTGATGCATGCAAAATTCAAAGAAGCCTCACTTGGAAGCAGTACGATAAATACTGAGATACATAAAGGGAATACTTGAATATGGTCTATACTATAAGATGAGTCAGTTATTGTGATGCTAATTATGTCGGTAATCATGGCGCACATTGATCTACTACATGTTACATATTTAGCCTAGGATCAGCTGCTATCTCGAGGTGCAGTAAGAGACAATCTACAATGTCATTATCTAGAAAAGAGGCAGAGTATTGTGCAGCAGCAATGGTAGTCCAAGAATGTACATAGTTGGTTCAACTCCTTAGACATCTCCAACAGCTTGTCAATGATCCGATGAAACTAAGATGTGACAATCTCTTCGCCATATGACTAGCAGAGAATCAAGTATTCCATGCTAAGACCAAGTATGTGGAGGTACATTACCGTTTCATGCGGAAGAAAGTATTATAAGGAGAGATCAACATGAAGTACACAAGAACCGAAGACCAAGTAGGCGATATCATCGTGAAGGCGATTAGTTGTGCAAAGTTTGATGAGTTATAAACAAGTCTCAGGATGCCTTCAAAGGTGGCATTAAGGAAAAGTGGGTGTTGAGATAGTGTGTTAAAATTAAGAAAAGGCCATCACCTACTATTCTAAAAGAAGAAAGGATAAATCTACTAAGAATTCTAGAGAGGAGATATTCTCTAGGAGGGTTCTATACAAGTGATTCTACACTTACAATGTCTATGATCTTTTACGAGATAATTATAAGTCCTAGGAAGATTTCTAAAGATACTTTTTTAGATGATTCTAGGTTGTTAAAAAATCTAAGATATTGTTCCATCTACTAGTAATGTTTAAGATATGTAAGTATAAGTCCCATAGTATTTGAACACTTGTCCACTTTCTCCGCCACACTTTAAGGAAGTGGAACAAGTATAAATAGGGGATTAGGCCTTCTTGTGTAGGCGTCACACAAAAAGGTGAGACACCATAAGAGAGTGAAAAAGAGGAGTCCTAGAGAGTAAGAGGGGTCTCCTTTGAGAGAATGTGTTTAAGTCTTTTATCAAAGTCTTGGTCACTTTGTGTACATTCTTTTGAACATATAATAAAAGTATTACTTTTGGCATACCACTTGGGCCTTTTCTTTTTTAACATTTCTAATCTAGATTTTGTATCTTTACTGTATCGTCCCAATCAACGACAAGAGGTTGCTCATTTAACGAGAGAATGGGAGTAAATCAGTACAAGATAAAATGTTTATGTGATATTCATATCCATCACAATCTTGATTTAAACACTTTTAGTTATCGTGTCCCTTCAATAATTTCTACCATGAAAAGTTAGTGAAATTAATTTAACCTAGCATTTCTTATAATCATCGCATACTGTTTAATTTGTGAATCCAAAACTATATGATCTTTTTTTGGTTTCTTACAAAGAACCTTAGCATTATCATAATAACATATGAGATACGAATCTAGGATGAGATGAGGAAATATAACTAAGAGCAAAAGATATCAGCAATGACAAAAATCTTAAAAAGTTTAAGGTATTGTCAAGTGCAATTTATGAATTTGGCACTGAAGACGATATTTTCTTACATTATTCTCTATTCCAAGCTATCCTCTGTCACAAAGTTACTGTATGAGACAATTTCCTTGAATTAGCTATAGATGCTTCTTTTGTCAGATACACCCTCACATTTACCTAAAATAAAATCTCTTGTTATAGGGGAAGTTAAAATTAAGAAAAAGGTTAAGTCATTATCAAATTTATGAGATTGATGGGAAGGCCGAGTTTGTAATGAATCAAGAAGGCTAAGGTGACTCATGTTTGACACAAATGAAGACTTTGGAGTGACTGGCATGAGAACGAGATCCACATATCTATTGTAGTTGCTGCGCACCAGTATTTGCTAAAGTAGGTACCTACATATGGGATATGGCCATAGACAATAGTTAGATCCCATGCGTATCTCATTTATTATTATGTCATATTGGCAGAACAATATGAAATCTACCCTGTCCTGATACCGCCTACCCCCTACTTTCACTGTTTCACTCGTATCCCTTTACTTTGAATTTCCCCCATACCCATATTATTTTAAGGTTCCCTTTTATCTTTCTTAAACTTAAATGTCTGCTCAGGTGCTCATGCTGGGTGTGAACATTTGTACTTAATCTTGCACAGCAGGTACTTAAAATAGGAAAATTAGTGTGAAGTTTTTTTTCATTTGAAATCTGAATATTTTTAGAAAATTATTAAGATTTATATGCTATATGTATTTACATCCTGTGTTAAAATGTTCTCAAGATTCTGAAACACAAAGGTTTTAAAAATAATTTGGTAATAATTTTATCTTTAAAATAGACCTTGAACCGTAATTGTTACATTTTCTGTAAAAAAGCCACGGTACCTAACAGCAGGCGATTATTGTCCCTTTAAATTTAATTTTATTTTTATTGAATTTGATGTCATAACATGGCAGAGAAACTGTTCAATTAAGGAGCCCTTAATTTAAATTTCTATGCACTCTATATTAAGTTATTTAAAGACATAAGCTTACATTGCGTAGGACATTTGAATATGGTGAAATATTACAAGAGAAGGAATTATATATTAAGCCTTGAACTATTTGTTAAGCTTTAGACGAAGTCAGATTTTGATAAAAGATAGCAACTTTCATGAAATTTTACGAAGATAATGTTAACTAATAGAGAATTTAAATGAAACCAATGTCATGTTTAATAGGATCTAGCATAATGCAGTGTTGTATTTATGTATGTAATTCACTGGACCTTGGGTGAGATCATCTCATCTAACATATTTTAATCCTATGAGATGAATATTTTTAGATTGAGTTTTAATTATAAGATGGGGGGAGTAATTCAATGACTAATATTGGAAACATCTAAGTGAATTATTAGTTACGTATACCTCAATTCCTTTTAAAATCATTATGAAAGAGTCAGTCTCATCGTATTTTGACAAGTGATTAATTTAACGTGTTGATGAGAAGTCTCAAAAATTTTGACAAATTTATAAATAACACGGTTCACTATCATAACCTGAAAACGTATAGTTATGATCATAAAGTAGGAAGTCTTCCTTATGCAAAAAATATGATGTTAATTATAACAGATAAAAGTTTAATTGTTGATCTATCAATCGTGGGACAATAACATGGAGCACTAAGATAACATTGGTTCTTTTTGGTGATACGATAAGATTGGTTTTTGTAAAAGGAACACACTATCCCAACCGTACCTACACTCTGTAATGCCACCTTGGCTAGCTAAGCTTCCCTCTTTCAGGGGCAAAGAAAATATAATAAGGCACTTGATCTAATCAAAGATATTTAAGATCATCATCAGGAAGTTTCTGAGGAAGCCGTAAGCCATGGCTTATAGCCATCCGTTGTGCCTTATTGGTATGTACATGTATCCATCCAAAAGCAAT
>NCQV01132834.1:4013-14163 GCA_002740545.1 Lophocereus schottii | reverse complement strand
CCTAGCAAATGTGACAACTTTGTTGAGATATACAAATCAACAAATTCCTAGCTGGGTTCTTACGTAACTTGGCTAGTAATCTTTTTAGTACTCAAATTATATGGTAAATTATGTAAAACAATCCAATCGAGTGGAAAATCTTATCAAAATGGTCTAAATTTTCTTGAAATACTTTTTAATTTGACATCTTAAAGTACTCTTAAAAATGCTTTTCAAATCTGCCATAAATTATAAGATCACATGAGCATGCACTCATAAAAAAAGGATCGCATGAACATTCCAAATATAAAAATAATTCCAAAAGTATTCGCTGTTAGACTTATTTCTCTGATTTTTTTTTTTTTTTTGGGTTTAATCTTTTCTTCACCTTGGTTTGTTTCCTTTTTCATTAGAAGACCTCTATGGGCACTTTGACTGAAGAGCTTCATTTGAATTTTGAACACAAAGAGGTCTAATATTAAGAATTTAGGGACAAACCTCACCTTAGTTGCCCTAATGAAAGCTCTCAAGTAGTGTCTCGGGCCAATTTACAAGGGACATTGTTGGTATGGTCAACAGAGAGGGGGACAAAGAAAAACCTGTGGAAGAGAAGGATCCTTCTCTTGATTGAAATTAAGATTGGCATCTATCAAACTTTTTTTTGATAGCCTGTCAATAATAGTTTTTGCAAACTGATTTGAACTGAAAAGGTGCCCAAAAGAGGATCATAAGAATGGTGATGCATGCACTAAAGTGCTCACTACTTCCCAGCGTTCTGACAGTTTAAGATCGATATCTATGAAACACAAATTGACTTGTAAAAGCTGCTAAATGTCGCTTATTATTGATTCTAGATCTTCTTTTTGAACACTTGCTTTTATTCACTAGAATCCCTGGCTGTTGTTTGACATTTACCATGGTGGAAGTATTTTCTTTGTTGTCTACTGCTGACAAGCTTTTTCCCGGCTATTTCAGGAAACTTTATTTCTTTTAATTTTTATGGTCATCTGCTTCTTTATTCTTACTCACTGTTGTATTCCGAGATGGAGTCTGATTTTGTTAGATACAGAAGGAAGATGATGAGCAGATGATTTGATGGAGGAATCTTTGGCATGTTTTAGACTAGATACTGTTCATTGTAGACTTAGACTGAGTGGAAATCTATTTTGTATGGGGAAATCCATTATCAAACTTGAGCTCGCAATTCACTATTCCCTTCCTCCCTGCAGTTATTTTCTTTGTGTTTCTACTTTTTAGATCTTCTGTGATATATGGACTCTGTCTTCCTTTGGAAAACTCTAGGTGATCCGGTCGACTTGGTTCTGATTTGGTATTCAACATTTTGTTGTGGCTTTTTTCAGGGTATCATATTTCTTGTCTGCATAGTTGTATTTGTGTTATCTCTGGTATCTCTCGGTGTCATTGTCTCTTATACACCATTAGAGGAATTGTCTTACAAGGGATGGAATGGTGATGAGAAAGCCTATACATCTGCTTATGCATCCTCTGTGTATATTGGCTGGGCAATGACTTCTGCAATTGCATTAACGGTCACTGGTATGCTTCCAGTTGTATCCTGGTTCTCAACATATCGATTTTCTGCTTCTTCAGCAATATGTTTGGTTTTGTTTGCCTGTAAGTTGCCTTCTGCTCTTGGCCTTTTAATAATGTACTTGCTGTTGGTTAGCATTCTATTTTTTTGGGCCAGAATTGTGATATTCTTTGTTTTAATTTCTTGCCATCTGGTGCAGTTATCCTCGTGGCTTTCTGTGGTATTTCATTCTTGGAAATTGTGAGTTCTAGGGTTGATCACATCCCGAGAAACGGTGATTTTCTTGCTGCTTTGCTTCCTATGCTGTGTATGCCTGCATTTTTATCCCTGTGTACTGGCCTGCATAAATGGTGAGTGTGAGTCAACATCACTGACTTTCTTGAGAATTATGGAGTTACTAGAAAATGTGTTGATATTGGTTTGTCATCTTTTAGGAAAGACGATGAATGGAAACTATCTCGGGGAGTTTATGTGTTCATTGCCGCTGGTCTTCTTCTTTTGCTTTGTGCTATATCGGCTGTCATAGTTATAATCAAACCATGGACTGTAAGTTGCATCCTTCTTATAGTGCTACCCTTTCCAAGAAAGAGAAAACAAGCAAGATGAGAGATGGAAGAAATTAGTTTTTAGCTTCAACATAATTGATTGACTCATATTCGCTGCGCTGTTTCACAGATAGGGGTGGCATTTCTTTTGGTTCTTCTGTTGATTGTGCTGGCTATTGGTGCCATCCACCATTGGGCTTCAAACAATTTCTACTTAACCAGGGCACAGATGTTCTTTGTTTGTTTCCTTGCTTTTCTCTTGGCTGTGGCAGCGTTTCTGGTTGGACGGTTTGAAGGTGAAGTCTACAGATTTTGGTAGCAGCTTTATACACTCTGTGATATGACTTTTGTTATCTGATTGTAAAGTTTTATTTGTTTGTTTATTTTTCAGACAAGCCCTTTGTAGGGGCTTCAGTTGGCTACTTTTCGTTCTTATTCATCCTCGCTGGCAGAGCATTGACTGTAAGTCTCATTGCCTTTTACGATTCAGGTTTCAAAGCTGTCTCTGCCCGGTGTTTTCCTCTCCCTTTCTCTTTTCTTGAGCCCCATCCTGCATTTTTTTCTTCTCTGCTGGTAGTTTTGTGTTTCACTTTCCATCTTTTATGGTGTCCCCAGGTTCTCCTTTCGCCTCCCATAGTTGTCTATTCTCCAAGAGTGCTTCCTGTGTATGTGTATGATGCTCATGCAGATTGTGGGAAAAACGTTAGGTTTGTTGTCACCCTCTTGATGTTACTTAGTGCCTGAAATACATGGAGCTCATTGTGTGATTTTTTGTTCATTGCACCTGTAAGTTTCCTTTTATTTCCTTGGCAGTGGTGCCTTCCTTATGCTTTATGGCATTGCTCTGGCAACAGAAGGATGGGGTGTTGTTGCTAGTTTGAATATCTATCCGCCATTTGCTGGTGCTGCGGTTTCTGCAATAACCCTCGTTGTTGCCTTTGGATTTGCTGTCTCTCGCCCCTGCTTAACTCTTGAGGCATGGCATATGATTTCAATATCTTCATTTAAGTATCTATTGGATCATCTGTCGGTTTGTATGCTTATCAGTTTCTGGAAATTCTTTGCGAGCAGATGCTGGAAGATGCTGTGCATTTCCTCAACAAGGAAACTATTGTTCAGGCAATCGCTCGGTCTGCCACTAAGGTGTGTATGAGTGTAAACTGAATCTTCAGAAGGTTCTCATGTTGCCACGTTTTAGTGTGCTCTGTAGAATATTGTGTTGGACCCCTTTTGGCATCTGTGATGGTTTTATGCCTCGTTGCTTGAACATGTTCTGTGCGTATTTTATCTGTTGAAGCTTTGGAGTGGATCATTCTTGGTTATCCGGGTTCTACTATCTTTCAGGTCAAGCACGTTTTCTGATCTCCTTAGGTGAAGTCAAACTCATGCTATGTGTAGAAAAGTTGTGTAATGTGATATATGCTAGTGGTTAAAACGTTGAAAACGAGAGGCTTTGGGCGTTGCCCCTAAATTTTCCTTTGAGTCAGTCACTCCTCATTGTTCTTCGGATGAGAAACACGTGGAGTTTTGTTTTCGTATTTGTATCCTGCATTCCTGCTATCTTAGAATGTTTATATTATGTTCTAGAAATACATTGCGTGGCCTAGAACTGGTCCTGCAAAATACTAAATTGCTCCTGAATGAAAGTCTGTGAAGCTGGTGATAATTTTAGGGAAATTCTGCTTTCAAAAACTCGGTTGTGTTATACATCAAAGTTTGACGCAAATGCCAAGTGCGGTGTTGGCTGAAATTTGCAGCGTTAAATTGTTAATACCCCAATACAGTCTTTAATGATTCACCTGACTATGCTATTATTTGTGGAATTTTTTTGTGAAGCTTATGCTATTAAGGAAGTCAGGGATGGGGATTTTGTGATTCTGCTGAAATCTTTAATGACAACGTGATAATATTTGTACATGCACAATACCCGCTTTCCATAGGATCAGTGGCATATTACCTTCTAGAAGGTGTTAAGACATAATGTCAAGGATTAAAAATGCAGCTTCTTCATTTGCTATAGTGGTAACACTTGCTCTATTGTGTAATGCCTCTATTGTGGCAATTGTGTAGCATATTGTGGTTGTTGTGTAGGCGTGCCATTCTTCAAAGCCTTCCAAATGTAGCGGTTTCGTCTTGGAATGGCGTCATGTTGTACCATGTCTGTGTTGTGAACATAGATACAGAAGATCTATAAAACTGTACTGGTAATGTAACCTTTGACATAAAAAAAATTGTGGAGGTACCCAGGAAAAAGGTTTGGAATAATACTAGTTTTGGGCAAGTAATGTGCTTGAAGCAGCAGTGTGTTGCTTGCTGTTTTTAGACCTTCTAGGGATGTCTAAAAACTCAAATGAATGGAATTTCAAATTTTGTATATTGCATTGGTATTGGGGGTGCGACTATCCTTTTTGTCTTACCCCCATACCCCCCCGCCCCAAACAAAAAAAAGGCAAGTCTAATGAAATCAACACTTTAGGGACATGCCTATGTAGGGAGTGTGTGTGTTTTTGTGTGTTGTTTTTTTTGGGGGGGGGGGTGATGTACACACCCTTACCTCCAAGTTTTGTAAAGTCAATATGTGGCCATTCTGAGACAAAATGGCCACATTGGAAAGGTTTTGAAGTTGAAAGGATTGCGTTTGGCAACTGCAATATGCAATGTGGTTACTGCATTAGAGCGATTTTGCCATACTGCGACTGAAACCACAATCGCTAGCAAAACCACATTTTGCATCCTTGGTAGAGAGGCTATATTTGTTGGATGCTTTATCTTAAAAGCATTGACTGCAGACAGCTCCGATGCAAAAGAACTATGATTCATTTTACTTGAGTCCACTTTAATAAAGCAGAAAAAGTTGTCCAAATTGAATTTTTTGGTAGAAAAATGATCTTCATGTCTAAGGCTAACCCCTTTGGGCCGCTAAAAAGGGAGAAAAATAGAAAGGCTCTTGAGAATCTTAGACTGTTATTCATGTTGTACAGTTGTAATGTTTGTGTGAGCTTGTTTTGTCTGTGGCTAATGAATATTAGTCGTTTTGAATGACATTATGCTGCAGATAAGGTTTCATTGATGAATAGAGTTTGCTGTGACTGTCTCCCTTTGTTCTTTTCACACCATGTGTTGATAAGTGGTTGTTTTTGGGGGTTTTCATCAAGTCGTGTATATTCCTAGTCTTATTATATTTAGAAAAAGGAATATCAGTGCAAGAAAAGTTCAAATGTTTGTGCCCTCCTTGACAATTTCACACTGGTTCTGCAGACCAGAAATGCTATTTCTGGAACTTATTCAGCTCCACAAAGGTCTGCTAGTTCTGCTGCACTTTTAGTTGGCGATCCTACCATTATGCGTGATAGGGCAGGGAATTTTGCGCTCCCAAGAGCAGATGTCTTGAAATTAAGAGATCGCTTAAGAAATGAAGAGCTAGCAGCAGGTTCATATTTAGCTAGATTCAGAAGGTGTCTGAATTTGCAGCATGAATCTGCTGGTGATATGGGTCATCGGAGGGAGTTGTGTGCTCATGCTCGTATCTTGGCTCTAGAAGAGGCAATTGATACGGAGTGGGTGTGCATGTGGGATAAGTTTGGTGGTTATCTACTACTTTTGCTTGGTCTGACTGCAAAGGCCGAGCGAGTCCAGGTAGTGGACTATATTTCTCTTTCAAATTACCATAATTTATTTTCCATCTGTAGCAGGATGAAGCCCACCTGCGCCTTTTTCTGAAATTGACTTCTGCTGTGGCAGGATGAAGTCCGCCTGCGCCTTTTTCTTGATAGTATAGGGTTTTCAGACTTAAGTGCCAAGAAAATAAAAAAATGGATGCCAGAGGACCGAAGACAGTTTGAACTTATTCAAGACAGGTGGATAAGTATATCTTTAATTTGTCTATATTTTTACTTTTATGGCTAATTCTTTTTTCCTGACTCTGCTATTGTTTAAATAGCTATATTAGAGAAAAGGAAATGGAGGAAGAAATATTCATGCAAAGACGTGAAGAAGAGGGGCGTGGCAAAGAGAGAAGGAAAGCCCTGTTGGAGAAGGAAGAGCGCAAATGGAAGGAAATAGAAGCGTCGCTTCTTTCTTCGATTCCTGATGCTGGAAACAGGGAGGCAGCTGCCATGGCTGCTGCAGTGCGCGCCATTGGTGGTGACTCCGTTCTTGATGATTCCTTTGCACGGGAAAGGGTTTCAAATATTGCACATCGCATACGTGCAGCTCAATTGGCTCGTAGGGCACTTCAGGTAATCATTTCTGTGCTTTCATTATCTGGTTCTTGCTTCTGTGAACTATTTCGTGCTGAGGAAGAAGTTGGGGCTGATGATAAAGCGTCATAGTACATTATGGATTATTCAGCACATGAGGATAAGTTCGGATTTGGAAGTTTTCTGTATATTAAAAAAAGGGTTTCAGTTTTGGAACTCTGCACATAGGCTTATTATGCTGTTAGAAGCTACCAAGCTGCAGGTGCATGCAGCTGGGGTCCTCCCATGGATTCCTCTTTCAGGTTTGCACCATGATTGGCTCACAGTTTTGTATAGATACCTTTACCTGGCAGACTGCTAGCCGTCTGATGCTATGGGGCTCTGTGTAACGTCTCATAATGCAACTTTCCCTTTATTTGAACAAGTTGGGGTGTTGTGTCCATGACCACTTAATCTTTAATGGGATTGACAGACTGGAATGCCGGGTGCTGTTTGCATTCTTGATGATGAACCAAGGGCAAGTGGCAAGCATTGTGGGCAACTGGATCCAAGTATATGCCATTGTCAGAAGGTTACCTTTTCGGTTGCAGTGATGATTCAGCCAGATTCTGGGCCAGTTTGCCTCTTAGGTACAGAATTCCAGAAAAGGTTCTGTTTGGAGCTCCTGATAGCAGGTTCTGAGCAAGGGATTGAGGCAGGACAAGTTGGGCTTAGATTGATAACTAAAGGTGATAGGCAGACAACCGTGACTAAAGAGTGGAGCATCAGTGGAACATGTATTGCAGATGGAAGGTTTGTCTACCAATCTCTTGGAGCTACTCATCATATGGGACAGAGTAGTTGAACCCTTCCCCCTGGGCCCAAAAAACAAATTAAAAGAAAAACCTCTGGCAGCTAGTGGGTATGTATGTATGAAACTTCATTACGTGAATCTGAACACGTGTCTTGTTGATTTCAATTCTCAATATTGGTTCTATTACACAAGGAAAATCTGATTCTTGGAGCAAATGGGACGATCGCAGATGTAACTCTTCTTTTGATGTAATTGATTTTGTGGATAGGTTCCATCTAGGGTGGACATAATCCTTTTGTAGGATGCTTGCTTGCAACCATCCCTTTGTACATTATTCAGTTTAATATATTTTACTCTCTTTTCCTATCAAAAAAAAAAACCTTGTTTAAGCTTATAGTGACGCAATGTGATACCAGGTCATGGATCCAAGACTAGGAAACAAGGATGTCTGCTACTTGGATAGTATGATTTTTTGGCCTCCATCGCATCCCAACCTAAGTAGTCTGTAGCATTTCTTCATTGTGACTTGTGAGTGCCCATTTGAATAATTCATGATATTCTATGGGCTCTGATAGCGTGTAACTCGTTTCTTGAATCTTGATAAAGTTACGTAATAGAATCTAAAAACCTATTTTTTGTAAGTCCAGTTGGGATGTCTAAATATGCATGTGATTACTTACACAACTAAATTCAAGAGAAACTTAAAATAAAGTAAAAATTTGCTGGAAAGGAATAGACACTTCTGCTTTTATGTGCATGTACTGAAGACAAGAAATGCCAAAAACAAAATATGACATAACTTAACTTTTACACGCTGCTAGCCTAGCCACTAATTCTGAACGTCCTTCAATCTGTGTCTAGTTCCTGGGGCATGAAAAAATTGGTGATGTTGCTGTGGAAATGCGGTGAATAACTCATTCCATTCTCTTCGTTATATTTTGTATATTAACTGATCACTTTAATGCATTCACGTGTAGATATGCGCTTATCATGCACACAAATCAAGAAACGAATTTCTGAACTAACAATCATGGGTCATGTTCATATCATCAGTAAAAGAGAATATATTCATGGATTGACATTCATTGTCAAACGTATAGTCAAAGGTAGTTTGGAAGGCAAACCAAGCAAACTGTAATGAACAGTATGATTATCAATGAGTTCATGGTTCTTTCTTCCCACGTGATTAAACCCCTAGTTTATTAGTACATTCCTTGTTGCCCTAAAGCAATCATGTCCTCTAAATCTTTTGTCTTCACCAAAGTGTAGGAGAGTGTAGAGCCAACTAAACATTATTTTTCTTGGCAATTGTCTAAGAAGTATATGCACATAATCATCTGTTGGTGTCATCTCTCTTAGCCTAGATGGACATTGAGTGGGGTTTTTTTTCTTTTTTTTAATAGATAAAAATAAACATACAAATCCAGAAAAGTTCAAACACAATTTTGATCAATAGTCTTGGCACAATCATGTCCAAACACATAAACATGTTATTCCAGAGCAATAGACTTGCTTTAGTAGACAAGTATAGTTTTGGATTGGGTGATTGGATTATGAACCATCAATATGACTTTGTATGTTGGATTTCTTTATCCTTGCTCGTCACTCGTCAGGAATGATGTATATCTGACAGCCTGTATGTTTTCTTATTTGGCTGCATTTTGAACGTTTCTGTCATTGTGCTCTTCCTACAAGTATATGTTGACTACTGACTGTACTTTTGTCTCTCTTTTGATTTCAAAGGTGGCATATGGTAACTATGACAATAGATGCTGACTTGGGTGAAGCGACATGCTTTGTTGATGGTGGCTTTGATGGATACCTGAATGGATTACCTCTGCAAATAACAAATGGAATTTGGGAGCAAGGAACGGAAGTTTGGATTGGTATTAGGCCACCTACAGACATAGACACATTTGGTCGGTCAGATAGTGAAGGAGCTGAATCAAAGATGAATGTGATGGATGTTTTTCTGTGGGGAAGGTGCTTGAGTGAAGATGAGGTTGCTTCTCTTCATGCTAATGTGGGATTCACTGACTATAATATGGTTGATCATCTGGAAGATAATTGGCAATGGAATGATTCCCCATCAAGAGTATGTTTCACAGGATTTTAACGTGTATTTTCTTCAGTGCTAGGTACTTTCTGTTTCTGTTTGCTCTGGGGGAAGAGAGAACTGTTTGACTAATGAAAAAGTTGCTTGTGCTTGTGTAGGTTGATGACTGGGATAGTGATCCTGCAGATGTGGATCTGTATGACAGGGATGATGTAGATTTTGATGGACAATATTCTAGTGGAAGAAAACGGAGGGTGGATCGTGAAAGTGTCGCTGTTGATATAGATTCTTTTTCTAGAAAATTGAGGAGACCAAAAATGGAAACAGAGCATGAAATCAACCAGCGGATGCTATCAGTTGAATTGGCAATTAAAGAAGCCCTAGCTGCCCGAGGAGAGAGACAATTTACAGATCAGGAGTTTCCTCCCAATAGCCAATCATTATTTGTAGATCCCGAAAAACCTTCTCCAAAGTTGCAGGTGAATGCCAGTGACTCCAAGATACTCATTGCTGAATTTTTTTTCCTGCTTGTTAGTTCTAGAGCTAATTGTTGCCTGTTCATTTAGGTCGTTTCTGAGTGGATGAGGCCAATTGACATGGTGAAAGAATTTGCTGTAGATACTCGGCCATGCTTATTCTCTGGTTCAACTAATCCTTCTGATGTTTGTCAGGTTTGATCCTATGCCTATTCATGCGTGTTCTGTTTTCTATATCTCAACTTCCTAGATCCTCAAGCTGTCATAATCAGGGCCGATTGGGAGATTGCTGGTTTTTAAGTGCTGTTGCTGTGCTTGCTGAGGTGTCTCGTATTTCTGAAGTGATAATCACTCGAGAATATAATGAGGAGGGAATTTACACAGTTCGCTTCTGTATTCAGGTAAGATGTTGAAGTATTGATCACTCCGGAACTAAGACAGTTTGCTTCTTGTATAGTCCAATACTCCAATGCAATTATTTATTTTTTTCCCTATCGCATTTGAAGGGATAGGAGAAGGAAGATTCATTGCACTTGTAACCTGTGGTTTT
>NCQV01132807.1:11289-29789 GCA_002740545.1 Lophocereus schottii | reverse complement strand
CTTGAAATTCTTGCACTTTACTTCCATCTTTCCCATCCTCTTGGCTTTCCATTGCGGATACATCAAATAGTGAGGTTTAAGATAATCACTTCAACAGTCAGGTTCATAATGAATCCATTATGTCATCGGGAAAGTGTTGTAGTCACTGACAATCGCTATCTATAATGGATGAGTGGCGGGAGATGAAACAGTGGTGGGTGAGAGTCGAGTTAAAAAGAGGGGCTAGGGCTTTACCGCAGTGGAAAATACAGGAAAAGTGAATTTACTCCAGAGAGGAGTAAATTCATTTTTATCAACGAAAAGAACTTAATTACCTTGGCTGAAAAAAATGGAGTGAACTTCATCAAACTTATCCCTACTGCCATGGGAGGGAGGGGACCAGGGTTCAATCTGTTAGCTTCTGGTGCATTTTTCTCCTTTGGGCTAATTTTTTAATGTCACATTATATTTCTTGAGAGTGAGTGAATATGTATCAACTCTTCCTTTTTATTGCTGGGAGGTGAAGAGAGTCATCTTATTTATTTATTATTTTTTGACTAATGGTCAATTATCTTTATTTTTGGGTGAATCATATTACAAAAATGATTACAAAACTTCATATGGATTGGATAAAAGTGTCAAAAGTAGCAATATCAGTTGTAAAGGTGGCCTAAATTAGTACGTACACAAAAACTGAAAGACTACAATGATCGATAACTAAACTTTTTGTTTAGTAGCGTTTAGGATTAGCGGTTAGCTTTTACTAGCGTGTATTAGCAGTTGGGAATACAATAGCATTTATGAGTAGTTAGCATTTACTTGGGTTTACCAATGTTTGCTAGCAGTTAACAATGTTTACTAGCGATCGGGATTAATGGTTAGCAATTGGAAGTGTTTAGCAGTGGTTGAAAGTGGTTAGCGGTTACTAAACGCTTTCTAGAGCTAAAACAAATAGGCCATAAGTGGCGACATGTGGCTTATACTATAAAAAATAATATTGGCTATAATAAGGGAAGAGTAAAAAATGAATTAATAATAAAATTTCATTACGATTGGATAGTTTGATAGAGTCATTACTGTAAGGTGTGGATTATATGAATATTTAACACTATAAATAGTGAGCCTGTATATTCTAAGTGTGCTCTCTCGCCACAATTGAAACCCTTTTCCAGTGAACTTGAAAACAAAAACTGAAAAAAGTAAGTCAAACGGGCCGAGTAAAACATGATATTATATAGTAGAATAATTTATTACACGCTTAAATTCATTTTCTTTAGCAAATCGAGTAAAACAGTTGCTACTTATACTATCTTATGGTTACACATTTAAATTCATTTAACAATAATAGATTGGATCTCTATTGCGATCATTTAATTTATATGCACATATTTGGGGTGACTGGGAAGCAAAATCTTCATTGACCAGAGTACACTAGAGCATTGGGAGGTCCACGGTTAATGTGGCAAAACAATTAAAACAATTATTTCATATTTTACTTGATTAGACATCATTATCAATAATACAATATCACACATAAGGGCATAACCATCATATTATACCTTACATACTGGTTTGAACTAGATGCTAATCTAGATTGTCTTGAGATCAAGTATTGAGGTCAAAGGGTTCCTAACCATACATGAGTGAATAGTCTATCAACCAATTCTTAAGCACACAACCAAAGTTGTACTAACAATGGTATCAACACTAGCTTAGGTAGGGAGATTCGGAAGGAATGATGCTGTGAGATGGTATGAAGTGAAGATAATCCCTAGGAGTATTTATAGGGAGTCTTGGATGTTAGAGTAAGCTCCTTCCTTATGGCACGCCAATTTTTCGGCGGGGCTATAGATGGATGAATATATTTTGATTAACGTCAATATTTCTCCAAGATAATTATTGGAATCAACTAGTTGCTTACTCAACAATAAATACATTATGTTGGTATTCTAAGAAGGCTCAATGACCCATGTTATCCACGCCCTTCCTTCGGCCAGCAATTGCATGCACTAATCGTAAATTACTTCTTTACCAAATCAACAATGCCAAATGTCATCATGACATAGCCTATACATGTAAGTTAACTGTAGCAGTAGGAACCACAATAACAACAACAGTAGTAATAATAATAATAATAATAATAATAATAATAATAATAATAATAATAATAATAATAATAATAATAATAATAATAATAATAATCCTCAATTTGGTTAATGCATCATGTACGTTCCAACGCATGTAAGGCCAGCCCAAAAGTACCCAAGTTTGACTTGTCTTAAATGCGTAGTTGATAGGGATTTATTTATCGAAATAACAACATTGACAACACATATCTGTTGACATCAATACTAGTAATGATATTAAAAGAGTTGGATATGTACTTCTAATTTCAACCCATAATATTTTGAACCATAAAATTACCAATAAATGATCATGTAAAGTCTTTGCAAGTGTTTGGCTCACCAATAGAGAGCCAGGTGCTCTATGTTTCATAGATGTAAAATTATAATGATTTTACATCATAGTCCTTGTCCTCTATTACATCCCCTCAATCTGTATAGGAGGAGAATGAATAGATAGATTGGACTTTAAAAAGGAAAACTGACTAGAAGACAAACCTTTGATAAAAATATCAGCTAACGGTAACTTCATAAGAACATAACGCACTACAACGTTACCAACGGCGAGATGCTCACAAACAAAGTGGTAATCCACAACAATGTGTTTGGAGCAATCATGATGACTAGGATTGGAGGTAAGATATGTGGCGCTGATATTGTCACACATCACACAAGTAGATGTAGGAAGCATTATCCTAATGTCAGCGAGCAGTTTCCGAATCCATATGGTTTCGACAACTATATAGGTGACAACTCGATACTCAACTTAGAAGACGATTTAGAAACTGTAGGTTGCTTCTTAGAGCACCAAACTATACGATTGGGTCCAAAAAAACTGCATAACCTATAGTGGAACGACATATGTTTTTGTAGCTAGCCCAATCAGCATAAGAATCGACAACAATCAGAGATAAAGAAGCAGTGGGTCAAATGTGTATCGCGTTAGCTAAGGTGCCTTATAGGTACTTGAAAAGGCACTTCACAATCGAAAGATGTGCAGTATGAGGGGGGGCATGTATAAATTGGAAAATTACATGAACTGCATATGCAATGTCAAGATGAGTCATGGTCAAGTATTAAATGCACCTCCAATGCTTCGGTACTTTGTGGGATTTGTAAGTAACTCACCGTCTAAGAGAGTGAAGGCGGTCTTAGTAACAATAGGAGTGCAAACAGGTTTGCATGTATGAAGATGATATTTGAGAAGAAGGTCAGAGATGTGTTTCTGCTAAGGCAACAATAATCCTGATGAGGAACGGGTAACCTGCACTCTTAAAAAATAGTGAAGATCTCCCAAATCTTTTATAGCAAATTGCTTAGAAAGAGCAGAGATAAAAGAGAAGATGATAAGGGTTTAGAATCCTCAAATGCCCACGATCAAAGGCAACGAGGAAAATAGTGACACCAAAGGATACTTCTTTTAGATTCAATCTCAAACAATCAATAAGATTGTGAGTTTTATCCCAATGTGAGATCCAAAATATCACCAAGTTCCTTTGTTGAAGGCCCATAGCCACCCAAGAAAAACTCTAAAGGAAAGACTCAAAACTTTTTACCAAATTTCGCTCCTAAAAGCTCTTAGCCACAAAAGATGAATTTTAAAGAAAAGACCCTACTTACCACTCCTAGTTTAAGAGATAAAGAAGTAGAGATTTTAGTGAGAGAAAATGGCATTTTGTCTTTCCATGTATAATTCAACTCAAGCTAAGTTTACATGGAGGTATTGGGGTCTATAAATATCCAAAATAAGGGCGAGGGGATTAGCTATTACAATAGTGAGGCAGGTGTACCAATAGGGTGATTACAAATTATCTTAGGAAAATAAATTAAATTACTAAGGTGATTACAACAAAGGTGAATTGTATTTTCCAAGATTCTTTCCCCTCCTTCTAGGAGGCTTCTAAAAGGCTCTGCACCTACAATGGGGGTCCCGTCACTTAGAACATCTTCCTTGGAATATGTAGAATCACTCCATGTTGATTAATCCCAAAGACAATTGTTGTGCCTTCCTCAATTAATGCCAAATTTCAGACTGCTCTAAACTGAAATTCTATGCACACTCTAGACATTTGGAGCATTTCTCCTAATATTGAAATCCAATACCTAATTTTAGCTTATGGGGATAAAATAGACATCTTAGGAAATCATCAATACTTAGGCTTGCTTCATTTGGGCTTCGTTAGGTAGGATATTAACTTGACTCAAATTTAGCAAGTTTTTCGATAAAAACAAGCACTATATGAGTTTGGGTTTTTTTTTTATCACTTTATAAATTAAAATACAACTTAACAAGGATGTTATTGCGTGATCCTAAATATAACTCCATAACCTTCCTAAAGAAGTGTAGATTGCCCCAATTAGACATTGATATAGCGTGAAAAGTGAAGTTGAAACCAAGTGATATGCTAGAGCGGTTACCAACTTGAGTAAGGAAAGTTGACTTGGGCTTTGGTTTGGATAAGGGAATAGCCAAAAGTTGACTTGGGGCTTGGTATGCATCACTTGGGCCTCGTAAACTAGATGTAATATAATAAACAATTTATTTCAGCCTAAACTCATTTATTGTAAAGTTGCAAACCAAAATTACCCTTGATGCTTTATGCATCAAACTCCCATTCTTTGAAAGGATTTGCCCTCAAATCATTGTGATTAAAATCCAAGGATACCAATCTTGACAACTTCTTATCCCCCTTGCGAAATCTTGTTGTGCTAAGAATACTACAGTTCTTAAACGCATAGGAGTTGTTGAAGCCTCTAGGAATTACTCTAATAGGATGAACAATCCTTCCAACATTCATGAGACTATTGAAAGTCTCAATATAATCATCACAACTTAAACCTAGTGAGATTTCCTTATCATTCACAAGCTTCACTTGTGGAGACTTACTTTTAAGGGCAAAGGAGTTAAATGACCTTCGCTAACAGGGGTGAGAGTTTCATATTTGTCTTAGAAGTACAAATGATTTCTTCATGGAGCTTCAATTTCTATAGGGTTTGAGGTTGAGGGGAATTTAGGAGATTGAGATTGAGACGGAAAGTTTAGACCTCGAAGCTGTGTCTCTCATGAAAGATAATCTTAGGGCCAATTTCAATGATCTCCCAAAAAATAGATATTAAGCATGTATGAGAAACACATCATAGATAGCCTTATTGCTCAATTTACTCATTGAAAATGAAAGTAGGACTTCTTTAGTGATATTCATCTTAATTCCTAAATTGGGACAGTGGAGAGCATAAGAGTGAGATTAAGGACAACAGGTAGTGCAACCTCTAAGTTTGGCTTTAATTCAACTTCTTTCTCTTCAAGATCCAAAAGGACCTCATTTTCTTACTTGGCCTCTTCTTAACCCATGCTAGGCTCCTCTTCCTTTTCAACTTGAACTTTAGCCTCTGTAGTTCCTTCAAAGGAAGGAACTAGTGTAGAATCCATTTGAGTAGGAGCTTTGACGGAGCTCTTATCCTTGGCCAAGCTTTCTCCATCTCTTTTCTCATCAAAAAGTAATGTATGCTTATCTCCTTGTTAGAGCTTGATCTCTTCGTGAGCAACAATAGCTCTTTCCTTCTTAAGTTCTTCATCAAGGAGTAGATTTTAAAAGAATCACATACCCTATGTATGATTTAAGCTAACTCCAAGTCTTGATTCTAGGCTTGCCTTAACGAGTTCTCTCCCTCCTAAGACATTTGAACTAATATTGGGCATAACCTTTGCATTTTTGAGTAGCTATCACAAAGCTCTCTTCATCCAAGCATCCTTTAGCTTTAAAATAATCTTAAAGTGTTTGAACTAATCTCAAAAAGATGGTAGGATCCAAACTAATACCATTAAAACAAGGAGGATCCTTCATAGCCGTTTTCATATGAGCCATTTGCCTGCTAAGCTTCTTTACTTAAGCTTGAAGCTCAATAATGGCCCTACCCATCTCATTGGCTTGCTCAAGAGGAATGCTCTTGTAGTGAGAAACATCTCCCTCACTGACCATGGTAGTGATTGTAAGATGAAAAGACGAAAAAAGGATGGAAATAGGCGTATCACAAGTCGTGGGGGATATCACAGAAGAAAAAGGGGAACAAAACAGAGGACCGCAGGGGAATATGGGCTGCCACAGTCTGTAGGCCTCCTCACCATGGGCCAACCGTGGTGGTGTCTGTCCGAATAGTTTTTCGAGTTGACTTTTTATGGAGTTTTTGGGTAATGCTTGGTTTAGGAGTTGTGGTTGGGCTATTTGAAGATTCTTTGGGGGTAATGAGGGTTGACTAAGGTGGGTGAACGAAGAAAATTTTAAAGAGCCAAAGCATGGATTTTTAGGGTGAAATTGAAAAGGTAGAAATGTGTTTGAATTAATAATGAAGCTTTTCATTCAATAACCACCCAAAAGAAGCTCTACCTCTGATGCTAACTTAATTAGGGTTTGGAATCCTTGAACTCCCAAGAACAAAGATGACAAGGAAAATAATCACACCAAAGGATGCTTCTTTTGCATTCAATCTTAAACGATCGATAAGATTATGAGTTTTGTCCCAAGGTAAGACCCTAAAGAAAGATAAAACACTTTCCACCAACTTCCTCTCTTAAAGGCTCATAGCCACCCATGAAGAACTCCAAAGGAAAGACTTAAGACTTTCCACCAAATCCCTCTCCTAAAGGCTCTTAGCCACCAAAGAAGGATTCTAAATGAAAGACTCCGCTTACTACTCTTAATTAAAGAGATAAAGATGTGGAGATTTTAGTGAGAGAAAATGGTTATACACCTTTCCATTCATAATTCAACTCAAGCTAAATTTACGTAAGGTATTACGATATATAAACACCTAAAATAGGGGAAATTAGTTGTTATAGTATTGGGATAAGTGTACCAATAGAGTTATTACAAATTATCTTAGGAAAATAAATTAAATTACTAAGATAATTACTATTAAGGTAAGCTGTATTTTTTCAGGATTCTTCCCCCCCTTTAGGTGGTTTCTAGAAGGCTCTACACCTCCAATGGGGGTTCTGCTACTTGCTAAATCTTAATTGGTATGTATAGAATCATCCCATGCTAATTAATCTTAATGATGACAGCTGTAACCTTGTCAATTAAGACCAAATACCAAATTGTTCCAAAACTAGAATTTTGTGCACATTCTACACATTTTAGCTATTTCTTCCAATATTGAGATCCAATGCCCAATTTTAGCTTATGGGATAAAATAGACATCTTAGGAAATTGCGAAAAATTAGGCTTGCTTCGTTTGAGCTTCGTTACGTACGATATTAACTTGATCTAAATTCAGTAAGTTTTTTGATAAAACCCAGTACTGCATGAGTTGGGGTTTTACCACTTTAAGGAATCAAAGCGCAATCTAACTCAAGATTATTTTGCATGATCCTAAAGTTAACTCCCTAAGCTTTCCAGATAGCGTAGAGCCCCAATTGGACATCGATAAGGTGGTGAGAAGCTAAGTCAAAATCGACTAATATGCTGGAATAGTGACTAACTTGAGCAAGGAAAGTTGATTTAGGCTTTGGTGTGGATAAGGGTATAGCCAAGAATTGGATTGGGGCTTGGTATGCATCACTTAGGCCTCGTAAATAGATGAAATAGAATAAATAACTAATTTCATCCTAAACTCATTTATTGTAAAGTTGCAAACAAAACCTGCCCTTGATGCTTTATACATCAAAAGAGAAGAGACATGGAGCTGTTAGTTAAGATAACATCGTTAACATATAGTAGTAGAATAAGAATATGATAGGTGTGATGAAAAGCAAACATGGACGGATTCGACAGGCAACAAGAAAAACTATGTGTGAGAAAAAAAAAAACTACCAAAGCAATGAAACCATGCACAAGGGGCTTGTTTCAAGCCGTAGATAGGCTTTTTGAGAGGACACACATGAGAAGGAAGCAAGGATAAGTAAAAATAGGTGGTTGTCACATGTAAACTTTTTCAGTAAGAAGGCCAAGAAGAAACGCATTCCTAAAGTCAAGTTGACAAATAGAACATTGATTGGTGATAACAACAGGTAAAACAAGACGAATAGTGGGAGGGAGAATAACAGGAGCAAACCTGTCATGGTGTTAGGGAAGTTTCAATATTTATAAACCCCAAGTGTAAGGTGCATCGTTGAGTACACGGGATGTCATCCGTGGAGAGTTGTGTTTTCAATTACCAGAGCAAAATAAAGCGTCTCAACCTAGGCAAAATAAAAAGGGGGATAAAAAATAGTTTTAAACCACTAAAACAAACAAAAAACTTCGATTATGATTAAACATGAGATAAACCAACTAATAAATTTAAACCCTAACCTTTCCAAGTTATGCTAGGATTCAGGCTTGATCGATTGCACCATCAAAGCTCACCTATGCCTTTTCTCAAGGGTCGAAGGCTAGTTTAATGGTTCTAACCACCTATTTTCATAGAAGTAGCCTAATTAAACTACAAAAGTAGCAACCCTAAATCTAACTAGGACCTAGACTATTTTCATGCCTAAATGCTAGCCATTCTCTCTACCTGCACTAGACATTTGACTCACCTTTCAGCACAAGTCAATTGTCCCAAAAAAATCTCTTTTAAGCATTTCATCGAATACTTGGTGGGCGTGAGAGAAAACCCTAAATTCTAGCATAAACAAGTTCGGTCAAGGCCTAAACAAGAATCAATTGGCCATCTCAAGAACAAATCACAACCAGAGATCAAAGCTTTAATTCACAAACAATCATTGAAACCATAGAAAAACAATAATCTATTGAACTAGCAAACAAACTAAAAAGCATGAAATTTAAAAAAGAGAGAGAGAGACGAAGAACTTAGCATTAAATCTTGTAATCGATCCGTCTTCTACAAATTATACACAAAACTAACCTAATCTAATCCCCGTAAAGGGGTTTGCGGAGGCTGAGAATCAACCCTAATTGGCCCTCTAAAGAATCCAGCAAAAACGCCTCTCCCAAGAAGGACAGAACAGCTGCTTATAAAGGTCGAAAAACCGCTCTGCGCTGCAGGCCCGGGGGACGCATGGTCGTGCGCCACGTACAGCCATGCTACTTGTCCGCAGCTCTGACCCTCATTACAAGGCTGTACCTACCTATTGCACGATCGTGCCTTTTTCCACGCGTCTTTCATTAGATCCCGGGCTTCGCGAGACCTCTATTCTTCCTTGAAATCGCTCCTAAGGTCTTCCTTCCTATTAAAACTTGAGGATTTCTCTTGAAAGTAAGACAAAACACGTTATAAGCATGATATGATTCGAAGAAATGAATCTGACCCTTTCTTATATGAAGTTAACATGAAAACACCGAGAAAAATGGGTTAAATAGGGGCTAAAATGAGGTCAAACATAGCTGTAACAAATACCCCACGCCTACCTTTTGCTCGTCCTTGAGCAAAACGAAATTAAAACTAAACTAAACAACTAATTCACTTTCGTAGGAATCACGGTTGCATTTAGCATATGCAACAAGCCCTTTAAACCCCTTGGTTCCCAAGTGGACGAGTGAGGTTTCGTGAGGGTTTGCAGGAGATATACCTACAAAATCTTAAAAAAGAAAAATAAAAAGAGAAAAAAATAGAAAATCTTTTTGAGTTTACAAACAAAAAATAAATGTATACAAGAGAGAAAGTTGTACAAGTTCTAACCAACCAAATTACCCTTGTAATAAAGATATTACACATCAAGGCTCTCTATTCCCACGGATGACATTAAAGTACTAGCTTTTCACCCCACTATACATCAAAACCTTGAATCTTTCCAGTGTGCAAGAGCATCATCACCCTAGGACTTAGTCTTACCGTGATCAAACTCAATCCCACTTGACTGACACAAACTACATTATTGATTGATTAGCACTGAAAGTAAGCTTTCTTAGTAGCAGTATTGCCGTAAAGGATAACGACTAATAGCAGTATTGCCTTAAAGGGTAGCGCCCAGGAGCGCATGGCTCAAAGGGATACTTGTCATCCTAGATTTTTATTTTTTTTCTTTGTTTTTTTTTTAATTTTTTTCTTTTTTTGAAAAATAAACAAAGACTAAAGTAACTGTGTACAAGACAAGTGGGAGAGCCAATCATGGAAGATTAATACCCTAAAATAATGATGATGGTATAGATAAGGATCAGATTACACATCGATAATAAACAATTGGGGTTAGAATTAGAGCCTAGAATGACACACTAAGGACGAAGATCTATCATGCACATCTCGCTTATATACAAACTAATAGTCAAAGTACAAGGAATTTAAGCTGATCAGAATAGTACGAAACTTTCCCAAAGCCAGCAAAAAAAACTATACAAAAGCCCAAAAATTTCACAAAAATATGCACAAAAGGGTATATGCCTTTCCACCCCTGCACCTAAATCTCACAATGCCCTCATTAAGAGCCGTGGAGTCACTACCATCACAAAAACACACAAAAACAAACAAAACAAAATCACAGACATAAGAGACACAAACCAAAACACACAAAAAAGACAACAAAGTAAAAAAGGTGATCATAGCCACCAGTTGGCTCAATAATATCCCAAATTTCACCTCAATATTGATCACCAATAAAAACACAACCTAATATCCATAACTAAACAAAAAGAAAAAGATAAAAATAAAAAGAAGGGAGAAGAGTGCGAACGATTATATCAGGTCGGGCACCGAATATACCCAAACTATGCCACAGGGGATTAAAGAGCATCAGCCACTCCTTGTCTCTTGAGACTCGAGCTTTCAGCTTGGATGCAGTCAAAGCTCGCAGGAGCTTATCATGTGCCTATGCATGCATCTCATAATTATGTGAGTAAGACAGCACTAATAGAGATGGAGCAAACAAAGTTAGTGACTTCTTAAACAAAGTTAATGCCATAGAAAAATCAAAAGTACGAGCAAAGAAGGTACTCCACATGATTTTCCTAGGCACGTCCTCTAGGTATGTACAATATGGATCAAATAAAGGAGGAGGCCCTCTAATGTCACCTAAGGACTCATGAAATACATGCAAGGGAGAGGGAATAGTGGGGAGGAAGGGGGATGAAATGGGCGTCGAGTCAAGTAGCTCGGTACAAATGGAGTCAATAAGTCCCAGGAGTGGCTCTACTCATCTCAACATCATCACTAAACTCCTTAAAAGGAGCCTTCTTAAGATATGGCTCAACCAATGTAAGCCCTCTTAACCAAGAAAGTGAGACATCCTCTATAGATATACATCACCCCGAGAAGTCTCGCCCATCTCTAACCTCATGCACTGAGCTAAAGGAAGGGGAGAAGCAAGCAAGATCGAGTCACTAACACTAGTATCCAGAGGTGTGCTAGAAAAGGATGGAGCAATAAATGACAAAGAGGACAAGGAAGGACCAAACGGTTCCCCTACGTCGATCAAAGGTATATCATCAACAACATTAGAATCTAGGGGAAGGGAAGACTCATAATCATCATAGAGACTAGCCTAAAGTCTATGGCAAGGTACACTAGGGTTGGTCTCATGCAATAAACCACACTCTCTCATCCCACTAACAAAATGCTTATGTTGCTCATTCATTGTCCTTACTATGGCATCAAGTCTAGCATAACATTCAGCAAAAACATCATAATGCGGGCAAGAATTCACATCATCGTCAAAAGATTGACAATAAGAGCATATAAGAGGAGAATAAGTGTGCAAATCATAGGAAATGGGGGAAGGGCACCCAAAAGACTCACTGGCAATCTCATGGTGCCATTGATACCAAGCTAAATGCTCAAATAAGTCTCATATATCATCAACGCCTAAGGAGCACATACCACCATAACACATCAACTCAAGGATGGCTCAAGTCTCAAGTGGTATCCCCTCAAGCACAACATTGCATATTTCCTAATTTTCACACTCGAAAAGCATATATTGAGGACAATAATCATTCAATCTAGACAAGTATTGCCAAAAAGGTTCATGCTCACATAAGGTAAATGGAAAATAGCCATCTTGATTTTTTTTAAAATTTTTGATGTTTTATATAGAATTTTTTTTGATTTTCTGAAGGCCTAGGCTTGAATGCTCAAGTAAACCTCGAAAAAGCACCAACTACCAGACAACGGCACTAAAAACTTGTTAGGAAAGTTCTAATATTTATAAACCCCAAATGTAAGATGCATCGTTGAGTACTCGCAGTGTCGTCCATAGGGAGTTGTGATTTCAATTACCAAATCCAATTAAAGCATCTAAAGTTAGGCAAAATAAAACGAGGGATAGAAAATTGAACTAAACTACTAAATCAAACAAAAGAATTCGATTATGATTAATCATGAGATAAACTAACTAATCAAGTCAAACCCTAATCTTCCCAAGTTATGTTAGGATTCAGACTTGATTGGTGGCACCATCAAAGCTCACCTAAGCGCTCTCTCAAGGGTCGAAACTAGTTTAATTGTTCTAACCACCTATTTTCATGGAGTTTGCCCAATTAAACTACAAAAGCAGCAACCCCATATCTAACTACAACCCAGACTATTTTCATATCCAAATGCTAGTCATTCTCTCTACCCGCACTAGACAATTAATGTCACCTTTCAGCAGAAGTCAATTGTCCTTAAAAAAAGCTCTTTCAAATATTTCATCGAATACTGGGCGGGCGTGAAAGAAAATCCTAAATTTTAACCTTAACAAGTCAGGTCAAGGCCTAAACAAGAATCAATTGGCCATCTCAACAAGAAATTACAACCAGAGATCAAAGCTTTAATTCACAAATAAACATTGAAACCAAAGCAAAACAATAATCTATTGAACTAGCAAACAAACTCAAAAGCATGGAATTAAAACGAGAGACAGAAGAATAACTTAGCATCAAATCTTGAAATTGATCCATCTTCTACAATTATACACAAAACTAATATGATCTAATCCCCATAAAGGGGTTTGTGGAGGCTAAGAGTCAACCTCAATTGGCCCTCTAAAGAACCCAACAAAAAGGCCTCTCCCAAGAAAGACAGAGGAGCTGCTTATAAAGGCTAAAAAACCGCTCTGCCGTGCAGGCCCGAGGCACGCACGGTCATGCCTTGACCGCACGGCCGACTGTGCACCACATACGGCTGTGATGCATGGCCGTGTGTGTGGCCGTGCTACCCATGCGTAGCTCTAGCGTTCATTGCACGGTTGTGCCTACCCTGTTGGATGGTAGTGCATTCTTCCACGCGTTTTCTGTTGGCTCCAGAGCTTCGCTAAACCTCTATTCATCCTTGAAATCGCTACTAAGGTCTTCCTTCCTATCAAAACCCGAGGATTTCTCCTGAAAGTAATGTAGAACACATTATAAGCACGATATGACTTGACGGAAGTGAATCTGACCCTTTCTTATTTAAACTTGACATGAAACCACTGAGAAAAATGAGTCCAATAAGGGCTAAAAGGAGGTCAAATATAGGTGCAACACATGGTGTTCAATACCTGCTTGCTAATGATCGCTTGTAGCAACCATCCTTTCCTTATAATGTTCTAGTGACCCATTGGAATTGTATTTTATCCTAAAAACCCTATATTTTGAGCATTTGTTGGGCGTACAAGTTCCCACGTGTGCTTACAAATCAAAGCAACGCTTTTGACTTAAGATTAGAAACAACTTCCTTAAACGAAGAAGGTTTTGACTTAAAAGAACCAGTAGCGAGTGAGAAAATGTGTTTGGGCATAGAAATTCCAGACTTAGACCTCGTTTGCATGGGATGAATATTTGTGGCAAACACACTAGTTCTAGGCAACTCCAAGGTCTGAAGTGAGGCTTTAGAGGGGAGTTATGGGGAAGCAATGAAAGAATGGAAGGGTGATGGGGGCACATCAAGAATGGTGGAGAGTGGGGAGGAGCCCTTATGGGCCACTGGAGTCAAGTTCAAATGGACCGAGGAGGTGGGCAAATAGGGAGACAGCCGGTGGGGCAAAGCAGTTGCATGGACCACGGGAGACAAGCCGATGGACTCCATCGTAGGGGGAGAGGTTGGGCTGAGTGTTCAAGCGAAAACGGCCCAGACAAGCACGCGGGGCTAGGAAACGGGGATGGATCCAAAACACTTGCATGTGACGAAGACATGGACATCGAATGAGCAACATATGTAAATGAAAGGATGTCATCTATAATAAGATTTGTATGTTGTGGGTTAATTGACTTTTTAGTACCTTGACTTAGGTGTCATTGATTTTTTCAGCTCTCACTTTTTTGGCTAAATTTTTTAGTACCCAAAGGTATGATGTTCTGATTTTTTGCTACGTTTTGAATAAATGTTTTAATCTTTTAATACCTCATGTACTATTTCTTTTTTTACTTTTGGCCTAAAACTTTTAGAAACTACAGAAAGGCCCTAGAACTAGGTAAAATATGCAAATAAGCTATCTTTAGGTTTTCTTTTTTTAAGGAAAAATACTTGTTTTAAACTATTTAGCTTCTTGTAATGACTTTACGGGTACTAGTTATCACAGTCTACGACTTGCATCATGAATATTATATTTTCTGTGGTTATACGCCCACCATACTTAACCAAATGATTAAAGCTTAATTGGAGAGTTTTGACTATTACCTTAAACTAGTTGGCATTAGACGCTTGCGTTCCTCTAGCTTCCAGCGCATATGGATTGCTATTCTCAACCACACCTTCTTAGAGCAGGCACAGCACCTTTCCATTTCATTTCCTATCTCGGATTGTGGTCACTAATCAAGTTGTTTATATTTTAAAGCATAGTGGAACTTTGGTCAAGAAATTATAATATTTAAGAATAACGTTCCCAACTAGGAAACTTCATTTTTTGAAAGCTTGAAAGTGGAAATATTACAATGAAAAGATTTGAGAAGGACGTAAACTATCAATATAATCAGAGATGCTTGCTCATAGAGAAATAGAGATTCACGACTTCTTTTTTGCTTAAGTATGCTCAAATAACTGTGTCCCTTCTCAGCGCTCAACTTTTCTCTTTATAGAGAAGATGGACTACATAGGATGCCCTAGTCACTGCAATACACACTGATAGTTTCACATGACTACAACTATCTTGCACATAGCTACAGTAGAAAACATTACTACTGATTTGACACTGGATAAAATAGTAGAATAATGGGGCAACCACTTTTCAGAGCGTCTAATTGCTGACAAGACTGGTCATCCATATTGAGATTCTACATGCCTTCATCTCCAATAATATTTTTCAGTCCATCAATATCTAGATAAACATCAAAATCTTCATCAAGTTGAAGATGCTCTGGATCCCATTTTTCAAATAATTCATAAAAATGTTTCTTTCCATTTTTTTTACAAGAATTTTCCAACTTCAACATCAAATTCATAATCATTGACATCTTTTGAAGTAGCTCTTTCTACCTTCATATATTTGCTGAACTCATTATGATAGGTGAAAGTAGTATTTCCGTACTGCATTGCATTAGTCCTTGTTTAATCAATGTCCACATTTCATGGTAACTATTGTAAAAGCTACTGGCTCTTGCTAAAGTAGGATTTCAAACTAACTCATGGCTGTTGCTAAATCATGATTTCAAACAAACTCATGTCGTTCCGAAAATCATTCTTATTGTTGATCTCTAGTATTGTCTAAATCAACTAGTTGAACCAAATAATGAGCTGGTTTAGGCTTTCCATTCTCATACTCAATCAGTGCACAATGTACCTGACGTATAGACATCTATTGTATTGAATTTTTGTTAGACGATTAGGAGATGTGAGAATGTAATGAATCCTTTTGAACATACTTTGCTTAAACTTAGTTAGGCTTAAGAAAAATGGATACTTCGGATTTGAGATTTCTATGAGGTAAACTACCATTCCATATTACTAGGCTTCCACGACAGGGTAATTTGGAGAGATTGAACTTATTGGAAAACTAACACCATCAACTCTATATCTATCGGAAAAGTAGATTGCAGTACTCTATGATTCCCGAATATCATAGGAATAATTATAATAATAGTTGATGCAAGCTGCATACCACTAATTGAACCATTTTTCTTGAACATGAAAATTTATTTTTCCTTAGATATCATATGGACATCTTAGGTAATTAATTTGTAACTCTAGAAGGCTATATCTTTGGGCTATTAGATAGGAAGAAGATAGTAGACAAAAACGTGATCTACTTTTTATATGAAATTTCAAAATATCCATAAGGATTTTACTAAAAGAAGAAACCTGTTTTAGTACTAATAGCATTTCATTTGGGATTCCTTCTTTTCGGCAGGAGTTCTGCTATGATGATCACTATTGGCAACTTCTCAAGTTACACTATCTGCCGAGGAGTTTTTCGATCCCTATATATGTTTAATAGAGAAGGAAAACTGGCTAAGCCATAATTATGAGTGTAGGAGTCGCCTTTGTGCTTCCATATTTGATAAATTCTTTTTCACAAAACCAACTATTCCTTTGCAATCAGTCGAATAAGAAAAGGTTTTAGAACCAAAAAGATTAAGAACTTTTGAATTCCCCTTATGACTGCAAGGATTTGATTTTTCATCTTAGGATACTTACATTCTATTTTATTAAAACTACCACTGCAATATTTGCAGAGTTTTTACCCTTCTTTGATTTTGAATACTGCACTCCGGTGCTCATTGTTAGCATTTGTCTCAAGAATTAAATCATCTCCTTCATTCGGCAAATTAAGAGCATGAAGATTTTTACACATTTTTTTGAAGTTTTGACAATCTTCAAATCACTAGTAGTCCATGTCTAACCTACTTCTTTCTTAGGCTTCTGCTACAATGGTTTTCTTAATTTATCTAGATCTTTAATAAAATCTGAAGTATAGATAAGGCATCAAAGAAACCTTTCTAGTTATTTCCTATCTTCAATCTTTTCAGTAAAATTTTTCATTTTTTCTAGAATATACTTTTGTAGGATGATCTGTCTAACTTTTATATCTAGACCTAAAAACTCAATTTCTAGTTCAGCATAAATGAACTTGCTTTTACTAAAGATAATACCATGATCAATGCATCTTTGGGTGATGGCCAAGACATCATCTTTGTGCTCTATGATCTTAGAAAATACAAGGATATCATCAATGTAAACTAGGTGGCAGTGATTAAGACTTTTAAGATGTTATTAATTCTCCTTTGGAATATTTGAGGTGCATTTCTAAGACCGAATGACACTATATCCACTAATAATGTTCTTGAGGGGCACTAAAAGTAATTAAAGGAATGCTTTCTTCATCTATTTTTATCTACCAGTATTCACTTTTGTAATCATTTTTGAGCCAAGAGACTTCTTGAATTCTATTAAAAAGGGCAGTTTTGTTAGGAATATAATAATCATCAAAGACAGTATTATCATTAAACTTTTTATAATTGAATACCATTCTAACTTTTCCTCTTTGTTCTTCAGCGTGATTTCTTACCATAAAAGCGGGGGTGGTGTGAGGACTCTTACTATTTCTAATTAATATTTTATCTAGAAGTTATTTAATTTGTTTATCAAATTCTTGGATATCCTGGTGTGTATCCACCACTTGTTAGACTCAAATAATAGTGTTGGGATTTAACAAAGTAAAGGGACAGCCTGGTGCGCAAGCATCCCGCGTTCACACAGGGTCCGAGGAAGGGCCGCACCCCAAGGGGTGAATTGTAGGCAACCTAACCTGACTTTGTCAGTGGTTGATTCTACGGCTCGAACCCGTGACCTTTTGTTGTGAATATTATTTGGGATTTAACAAAGTAATTTTTACAAATCTTCATCTCGAAAGTTTAGAGGATTATCAAAGTAGAGTTCTTCTGTGATTGCTCTTATTATTCAGTAATCTATTCTTTAATAGATAACTCAAGTAATGAGATTGTTAGTGCAATATCACGTTGTGCAGGTATTACCTTCTCACCACACTAGTTGTATGTAAACTTAATCTTCTAATGAGTATAAGCTTTATTTAACTTATCAATAGGAACTGACTGACCATTTGTTGTGAATATTATTTGGTTAACGGTCTATATATAGGGAGAATATAGTGTTTGAAAATTATATAATCATATCATGATAGGATTGATCAGTAGCTCATAGAATTAGTATTATGCATTGAACTCCTGCTAATTCTGTGGATGACCCTTCTATGACTTCCTTTTAGCTCATAATGCTATAATTAGCTATTCTTATTTGTAAAGGATTCTTAGCTATTTTTCATATAAATTCTAAAAATAACGATATTTTTTCAAAGCATACATAACATCCACTATATCTGTAGGCGCACAATTCATATTTATTATATCCCTCTAAGCATACATTTATTAGGATATGGATACTATTAGGATTTGTATTTTGATGACTTCATAGCATATCTCCATAGTCATATTTTGGACTACTTCATCCTCATAGATTGGCTCAGTAACAGTTCTTGTTTTATGCTTAATGCTTTTCCTATTGGCCTCATACTTCTGCTACACTATGTCTTGTTGGTTCAAAACTCTTTCTAATTAT
>NCQV01132805.1:0-10051 GCA_002740545.1 Lophocereus schottii | reverse complement strand
ACATTCCAACCAAGAANNCCCACAAATCTTCATTAATTTAAACCCTAAAGTTGNNNTTACGGAACCATGCAATTTCTCCAGAAACCATAGCCAAATATCCAATAAGAAAACTAAAATTTGCACCAAACTAAGCCATACTAGTTTTGATTTGAAGGGCACCTCAATCGGTCATTGAAACAGGATGTCATTGAGGTCGAATGGCAATTTAGAATAGTAAACAAACCAAAAGCAATAGGGATAGAGAAGAGAGGCCGAGAGAGAGAGGAAAAATCTCCTTAATCCTACTTTAATGAAGCCCATACTATGAGAGGAGGAGAGGGTTTAGCCATGAAAGAGGCAAGAAAGGGCAGAGCTTTGACCAGGGAGGAAAGGGCAGAGCTTCGACCTGAAGGTTGAAGCTTCTGGTTCCATCCTTAAGAAAAGTGGGCTGATGAAATTAATTTTTAAAAAGCCTATACTAAACGGTGTCGTTTTTAAGGGGGTGCACAAAGATTACCCAAGAATTATACCACGTTCTCTTTTTCCCAAAAAATTAGGTGTCTACAATGAGTTTTGGGCAAAAGGCAACGAGACACTGAACTCATTGTTGATGCTACTGCTTTTTACAACTAGATTTCCTTCTCGTTGTTAATAGTTTTCTTTTTACAACGAGAAAAGCAGATCGTTGAATTAATTGGTAGTTATTATAGGCTTCTTTGTAGTGCCTAACAGGGGTGGAATAAGATATTGTCATAATGTTAACAAGTTTCACAGCACAGTTAGAAATCATGTTTATTGAACTGCCATTGTCAATGACTAAACAAAGAATTTTACCCCTATAGATCATTTTAGTCTCAAAGATAGCAATGGGTTTCCAATAATCACAACCATTAGAAGAAAGAAAACATCTTATGATAGTAAGATGACTCTCTCTCTCTCTCTCTCTCTCTCATCTCTTCATGCTCACTATCGATAGTAGTGTCACCAACAATAGGATAGACAAACTCATCTATCTATTTATCATCTTCAAGAGCGTTTAATCCTATAGTAAGAGCGCGGTTAGGATAATGAGCTGCTAGATGCCCTCACACATGACGCTTGTGACACACTGTGGAAGATAATGATGGAGAAGGGAGGAGAGAGGGTGAGGCGAAGGAACTACTCTTAGTTGAGCTCAATGGTTGGCTGAGCTAGACATTGCTCTTTACAAATTGACTGTTTTGTGATTTCCCTTTAGGTAAGAGATTTTTTTAAAGGTGCTAGATTTGGAGGGATTAGACTGCCCCAGCTTGGGAACTCATCAGCGAGAATAGGAAGGCTTTTTGTGCTTCTCTATTTTTAGGGACCTTTGGTAAGCCTTCACTAAAGACTTAGGATGGTGTAGGCTCACCTTTTCCTTAAGGTCATCTAAGTCCATTAATGAACCTAGTCATATTTACGCATTATTCTTCTTTAACAGTGCATCTGAGTTTCATTTCCTGGAATTGGGCATAATGATCCGACACATTAGCATTAAATTGTTTCAGGTTCAACCAATTTGTTACACCTGCCATCCTAGGGAGGCATCACACTGCCAGGACTTCTAGAAGGAATCCTTCAAACTGTTAAGGTCAAACTTAAACTTTAGCATGTTTAGGGATTCTAGGACAAAACTACAACAGTTCTGCCTATATTTGCAATGTTTTAAAGCTTAGTTTAAGCTAAGGGTATTTGTAGGTCTGGCGACAAGATAAAATAGATAGCTAGGTGACATAAGTCACTACCCACTAAAATTCAAACTAGTTAATAGCAAGTGATATACCAATATATACATAGGTTCTGAGTTGTCTACATGCTTACACAACTGATGAGCAGACTTAATTAATTACATAGATGGCAATACATTCATCACTTCCCAGCAACCAATGAAGTGAAACTGGTAAAATGACTGCTAGCATGTCATCACCATATAGCTTCTACACCTGATTATTCTGAACCTGGAAAGGAAAATAATGAGGAAGTGAGCTACCACATACTTAGTGAATGTTTCTCAACTCCATAAAAAAAAAAAAAAAATTTCATGCAGTACTGATAAGTAGCAAGTACATCACATTTATGCCATTATTATTATGTTAGGCAAGTAAGATTCAAAGACAACTTTATCCTTCAATGTAAATGAATCGACTGAGACTAATAGCCACACTTTAGCATCCACAGTCCTTTAAGAAACGTCATTCGAACTCACTGCCAAACAAAGTGACTTCGTAAAGGTTAAGAAAGGACAAGAAATCCACATTGATACGTTTAAAGCACAATTAAATCATTTCACCTCCAAATGAGTAATTTACATGTGAATTTGGCCCATTTAAGGAATTATACTCCTTTCTAAATTCCTGAAATATTAAAAGTAAGAACTCAAACAATTTACTTACATAATGGGAAAATAAGATCATTTCTTCTCGCATAATGTTTCATAAAGTGCTAATTAGGGGAGATCTACTCTTACCCTACATAAGATCTACACTCACAATCGCATTATCCCCGATGCATAACATAATATTGGACCTTACCCTGATCAAAGTCTTCTAGGATTCCCACTTCAGTTTCTAGTCCCTATACATTAGGATTCTTGCAAGCCGGGTCTATTCCCTAATCATGGCCACTCATTAAGCACTCATCTTAGCCAATTTTAATTAAATCAAGTCATTTTAGTTATTTAAACTCCTATAGCAAGCAATAAAGACTTTTTCCAACCTTCAAGTAAGTCATAAGCCTTTTTCATTTCAATAACTCGCTTACAAAACCATAATCACGTTTGTCAGGCCAAACTAATTTCCAAAACCATATATTGTTTTATAAGTTTTTGCCTTCAAAAGGGCAAGTATTTAAGTTCATTTTGACTTACACAAAATCTTACTCTTTAAACAACTTACTAATATAAGCAAAGCATAACTTAATTTAGCAACAAAATGTTTTGCCTTCATAAATAAAAGGGAAATTTTGAAACAAGTTCATGTTCCTACAGAATCACTGGCTCAATTCAAGCTCTCATTTCAATGATTTAATTCGTCGAACCATTTAGCTTAACTATTTAGCTGAATCGTACGATAGTTTAAAAATCATTCGCTATAAGTAATTTTAGCAAAATCAGCCTATAACTAATTTCAGTTTTAGTAATTCAGCAGAATCATCCTATAACCACTTTCAGTTTCAGCAATTCAGCAAAATCAGCCTATTATTACCCGTTTGGGCTCGATTCGCAATACTGTAAACAATTTGACATTCCAGGCTCCCTCCTCACAGCACGTCCCACAAAAGTCATCAATTTCACTTAGTGATTCACCCCAAATTCATCAACTGCTTGATTTAGTTTTGATTCAACATATCATCACTCAATTCTCAAAATCAAACCGTTCGAGAATCATCAAACTAACATGCAACCACAATTACAATGCATAATGAAAATTAGAACATCAGCAAGGTAGTTCTTGGTCAAATTCTATAATAGAGCACCTTCTAAATCCTCAAACAGGTTCATGCGATCAGCTAAAATGTACACTATCAATATCTCAACTAGAGGGGTTGTAAAATTTTGCGAAATTACTAATAATTTAAGGAGATTAAGAACACCCACCTCACTTCCAAGCTTAGGACCCAATTTATGGGTTTTGGTTGTGGCTTTGGATGTGCTAAAACCCGAAAATCTGCTTCTTTATTCGCTTCTCAGCACGGTCTTCGAAGCAGTCTGCCCAGACCCGATTCTGCCCCTTTTTGCTGTTGCTCGGTGCTGCTGTATTCCGATATTTATGGTACTTGTTTCTGCTGCTTTCTGCTCAATTTATAGAGTATTGAAGGTGGATATGGAGCAGAGAGATAGGGCTGGCTTCGGGCACAAATTCCGTACCTCAATTTGTGCCAGACAAGACCACAAGCATGGTTGGTTCAGCCTGTGAACTCCAATAATTCACCGTAGAAACGTTTGGTGTGGTTTTGGGGAGGTTAAATGCGTTGAATGAAGGCTGGGTAGAGAAAGAGAAAGGAGGTGCCGGGTGCTTCTGGTGGAGGAAGAGGATAAAGGCTATCTAGCTGCTTTTGGGGAAGAAGAAGAAGATAACGGGCAGAAGTAACTGGGGGTCGCGAGTTCCATCGGGTGTTATTGTTTGTCCAATCATCCAATATTATGAGCCCAATTTTGTACCTCTTAGCCAAAATTCAAGCTGTTAATATTAACGCTCGTTGATTTATTCGTTCCCCTTAATAACAATTGGTCTAATTTTTGATGAGATAAATTTCAAGGCTTAACAATTTAATTGTACCCAAAAATATACTCAATTTAGTACTCGGTAAAAATCTTTAGAAACTCCTATCGAGACTAACGTAAAATTTTTAAATTAAAAATAATAATAATCCTCTTTTCAACAAAATTATCACTTGAGCAAGCATATTAATATTAATCTAATTTAACTAAATAATAAAATAAAAAAAGGGTAGTTAACTTAAACTAAAAAGAAAGAACACAAGTATTAGCAGCCCCCTTGAAAGAATTTCATCCTCAAAATGGCTAACCCGGTGGGAATAATGTTGTGTGCTTCTCTCGCATTTCTCCTTCTGACTCCCAAGTTGCTTGAGCTATCTTATGATACTTTCAAAGCACTTTAACATAGGGGATACTTCTAATCCTGAGCTTCTTCTCCATTCTTTCCAATATTCGAATGGGCACTTCCACATATGTGAGGTTCTCCTTAATCAGCAAGGGTTTATACTTAATAACATAATCTGGGTTTGAAATATACTTTTGGAGACTGGATACATGGAATACATCATGTATGCCTTGTCGTGAGAGCGTTAGGGCCAATCAGTACGCAACCGGGCCCACTTTTTATGGATTCTCTAATGGTCAAATGAATCTTGGGCAAATTTTCCCTTTCTGAGCAAACCTTGTGCTTCCTTTGAGTGGGGCGACTTTCAGAAAGACATGGTCCCCAACATTAAATTCTAAGGGCCTTCTCCTGATATCTGCGTAACTCTTTTGCCTACTCTTGGTAGCTTGCAGTCTCTTACATACAGTTTTGAGCACCTCGACCGTTTAATCGGTTAGTTCTACTTTAGGGGGTTCCCTTTCTCCTAGCTCCTCCCAACAAATAGGTGTTCTACAATGTCGACCGTACAATACTTCAAATGTAGCCATACTGATACTTGCATGGTAGCAATTATGGTACACGAGCTTAACCAGAGACGAGTTATGATCCCAGGTCTCTGCGTATTCTAATGCATAGGCTCCCAGCATATCTTCTAGGGTTTAAATAGTTCTTTTTGATTGCCCATCTGATTAGGGGTGGAAGGCTATACCTAGGCAAAGTTTTGTACCCATCGGTTTTTAAATTCCATTCCAGAACCTAGATATAAGCTTAGTATCTTAATCTGACACTATGCTAATAGGTAGTCTATGCAATTTGACTGTTTCTTTGATATATACATCCACTACTTGCTCAGAGGTAAAAGTGACTTTCATGGTGTAAAAGTGTGGAACCAATTGGTCAATCTGTCAATAATCACCTAGATACTGTCATCTTGCTTGGTGGTTTTTGGTAATCCGGTGATGAAGTCCCTGGTGATGTGCTCCCATTTTCATACTGGAATAGGTAAGGGTTGAAGAAATCCTCTATGGTTTTTATGCTCAGTTTTTACGCTTTGATAGGTGATGCAGCGAGCAATAAAGTCTATAATGTCTCTTTTCATTCCTACCCACCAGAAATGGGTTTTCAAATCATGTTACATTTTGGTGCTTCCCGAGTCACTAGTAAGGGCTGAATTATGTGCTTCATTCAATAGTTCTTTCTTGAGGTCCAGCATGTTAAGAACACAAAACCTATTCCTTTACCAAAGCACATTGTTTTGGATTAAAAATTCCTTAATCCTTCCTTCTTGTACTCCCTTTCTAGTCTTCATAATTTCAGGGTCTTCCTTCTGATGCTACTTTACTTGTTTTGTTAATGGAGAAGTAATACAAAGTGCTGCTAAGTAGCTTTGATTCCCTGGTAGCACTACTTCCGTCTAGCATGCTTCGAGTTCCCTTAGAAGGATGTCTCATATAAGTAGGCAAGCTATAGAACTAATAAATTTTCTGCTCAAAGCATCTGCTACTATGTTCGTTTTACCAGGATGATATTTGACTTCTATGTCATAATCTTTCAGAAGTTCCAGCCATCATCTTTGTCTTATGTCTAACTCTTTCCGAGTGAAAGTGTATTTTAGGCTCTTATGATTAGTGTATATCTCACATCTCACTCCATAAAAGTTATGTCTCTATATCTTCAATGCAATGTAACTGTGGCCAACTCTAGACGCGTGTTGGGCAATTTTCCTCATATAGTTTCAGTTGATGGGAGGCATAGGCAATAACTTTGCCTTTCTGCATTAGAACACACCCTAATCCTCTCTTGGATGCATCATTGTAGACCACAAATCCCTTATTGCCCTCGGGCATTGCTAACACTAGTGCAGACACTAGTCTCTTCTTTAGCTCGTGGAAGCTATTTTCACATTCTACTGTCTATTCAAACTTATTGTTTTTCCGAAGTAATTTGGTGATAGGCATGGTTTGCTTAAAGAATCCTTCTACGAATCTTTTGTAATAACCTGCCATACCTAGGAAGCGTCACACTTTAGAAACATTTGTGGCTCTTGGCCAACTTACAATCGCTTTTACTTTTGCAGGATCCACTGAAATGCCTTCTTGAGATACCACATGACCTAGAAAGTATACCTTCTCAAGGAAAAACTTGCACTTTTTAAGCCTAGCATACAACTTGTGCTCCTCTAGAGTTTTCAACACCGCTCATAAGTGATCTGCATGTTCCTCCTTGGTTTTAGAATATACCAAACTGTCATCGATAAACACCACCATGAATAACAAGGAAGGGATTGAATACTCCATTCATCAAGTCCATGAAAAACGTTGGGGCATTAGTTTGCCCAAATTGTAGTACTAGGAACTCATAGTGCCCATATCAAGCTCAGAAGGCAGCTTTTGGCACATCCTCTCTCTTAATCTTTAATTGATACTACCTTTATCTCAAATCAATCTTAGAGAATGTCATAGACCATGCTAGTTGGTCAAACAAATCATCAATCCTAGGGAGAGGATATTTGTTTTCGATAGTCACCTTGTTTAGCTCCCGATAATCAATACACTATCTTAAACTTACATCTTTCTTCTTTACAAAAAGCACTAGGGCTCCCCGGGTGAGACACTAGTTGAATTAACCCTTTATTTAACAATTCCTAAAGTTGGATCTTTAACTTAGAAAGTTCAGTAGGTGCCATATGATAAAAATTCATAGATATTAGGGCAGTGCCCAGCACAACGTCTATTACAAACCCAATTTCGCGAGCCATTGGTAACCCTGGCACTTTCTGAAATATACTGAGAATTCTCTCACTACTAGAATCTCATTCAAGTCTAGCTCTTTCTATTTTGCTACCCTAATTACACATAGATAACCTTGACACCCTTTTTTAAGCATTTTGAAGGCTTCCATTAAGGATATGGTTGGAATGGTTTTCTAACAACCATTTCCTTTAAATTCCACTCCTTCTCCTTTAGGGGTCAAGAAAGTGATTAGCTTCTTTTCACAATCTATGGTCACCTTATATTTAGCTAACCAATCCATCCCCAAAATAATATCCCCTCCATGTATCTCTAATTGTACCAAATCAGCAGAGAGGACTCTGTCCTCTATTTTGATATCATAATTCTTAAAAATGATATTAGTATCATAAACAGATCATAGGGGAGTGGTCACATATAGTTGTGTATTCATGGCTTGCTGCCGAATTTCTTCCCAAATTCAGGGTTCAAGAATAAGTGAGTAGCACCAGAGTTGAATAAAATGCGAGCATAAAGATGGTTAACAAGAAGAGCACTTGACCCTACAGCAGTGGGATCTTCAGCCTCTTCTTCTTCCAAACAAAATACTCAGCCTATTGCTTGTGGCTTTTTATTGCTCATGTTACTTCTTGAGGAAGCATCAGTTGGAAGGTGACCTCGTTGTGCCATAAGATTGCTTCCCATTCCTGATTTTTAAGTGTTGCCCTGGCTATTCCATGCAGCTTTTAGGCAGTTAGTGACCTTGTATCCCATTTCACCACCTCTAAAACACTGCCCCATGATGCTTTTGCAAGGGTAGAAATGTTGACGCCTGCACTGGTCACATGTCTTCTTTTATTGCCATTAAGCGGGTTGTTTACCCTTATCTTGTTTCTTCCTAGGAATAAATTTCCTGAAGTTTCTATTTCCTTGTGAACGAGACCCTCCATGGCTGAACTTCCTCTTTGCATGGCCTTTTTCCTTGTTTTCAATTTCAGTCTTATTCATGATTTGGGCTATCTTCACAACCCTTTGATACGTTTCTTAGAAATTAGCATAGACATGTCCCACCATCATTAGTTTTATTTCCCCTTTTAGTCCTTGTAAAATTGGTCCATTCGCATTTCTTCAATAGCCACTTAGCTGGGTGCAAAATGGCTCGGTTCATTGAAACTCGCCGTGTATTCCATCACACTAATATTTCCTTATTTAAGGCATAGGAATTCTTGCTCCTTAGCCCTCCTTACATCTCGGGTTTGGTATTGGGCATCCATTAGGGTCTTTGATCGCTCCCAATTTAATGTCAATTCATGTGCTTGAGTTTTAATTGTCCTCCACCAAAATTCATCCTCCTTTTCAAATTGATGAGTCAGCCGTCGTATCGTAAACTTCTCAGGGCATTACATAATCTCAAATAATTTTTCCATCCTTCTAAATCATTCCTCGTATATGAAGGCATCTAGCTCACCTCTAAATTTAGGTGGTTCTTGCTTGTTGAATGGGCAAATCATTTCCGTGGCAGTAGGTTCAGGCAGTGGTTCACGTCATGGAGGCTTCCATTTGCACATTTAGACATGGAGCCTCTTAGTTCTTTTTCAATCAGAAGTTAATATCATAGCCATGATATAATTTGCAAGGGGTAGGATCCTTCAGTTAATGAAATTGTTTGTAAGTGAGGCAGAAGAATGTTATTTATAGTCACAAATTAAATGTTAGCTTAAGCCACGCAAGGTCATACATGCATACCACATTGTCACCTAGGGAAGTGCACGGATATGCATAAGCAAATTGGTGAGCGCATAACTCTTTGGTAAGTACCCATTTGCATTTGTTTTATTGAATACAGATGTTGTAACTTGAAAATCACAAGGTGTTCTTACCACTCTAGTCCCATTTCTAAAAAGAAAAATAAATTAAAATGGCTTACAACTGTCTTATTTATACACACTACGCCATCTGTGAACCTTAGCTCACATTACTCTATCCTAGGGCCTCATCTGAAGAGTCATCTTCAAGAGGGGTATTAATCATGTAGTCATCCGAGCTCTCTTGTCCATCAGAGCCAGGGGCTAGCGATTCTTCCAATCTCACAATGGGAGCATAATAAATATTATACTCCTCATCAACTAACTCTCTCATTTTAAGCATTGTAACTTGCCACCCTCAGGGATAGATCATCCCAAAGGCAATTGTCCAGTGCACTCACATTGTGCTGAGTCACTACTAGCGCTCGGCTTGGGGTCACTCGGCGAAGAGTAGCCTCATTTGATGATGCTTGAGTTGGGCCCTCTCAGACAGGTTGGTGGAGAGGTGCTAGTTTTCAGCAGGCTGAATTGGTGTGTTATGTACGAGCTGACTCGCAGCAATGCTCCTTTGGAAAGGGTTGTTTCCAAGTAATCTACTTGATGGTTTGCCAGTAGTAGAAATTCCACAAAACCTCGATAGGTAAAAAGGGCGTATGACTCCATGTGCACCGTCCACTGACAGAGGGTAGTGAAAACATCTCCCCACCTCCCAATCATGAGTACCTTCCTTATAAACTTGACTACCCAGTAGTTCTAGGTGACTCTGTGTGGCCCCACTGGTTGCTCATTTCTAAAGCTCTCCAGTATGAAACTGCAATCCAGGCGGCCAACTAAAAAGTTAAGTACACGTAGTCAATGATGTGAAACACCATCCTACACTACCACCGTAAGGGTAAGTGTGAAAACTAACATGTATATA
>NCQV01132735.1:25970-47105 GCA_002740545.1 Lophocereus schottii | reverse complement strand
ACACACTGAACTATCTACCCACCAAAAATCATAATTTTTCAATGGGCCAATCATCACCAGTTTAATTGTGAACTCTGCCCTATTTTACTGAAATTTCCAGCCTTACTATTTTGACTTTTCCCTCTCTTTTCATATAAATCCTTGCTTGAAATCATTCCAAATCAACAAAACCATCATCATAGTCACCAGTAAAACTAAATATTACAAAATCAAATACAAAACAATCCATAAACATGGTTTTAACTGAAGCTTGCATGAACATGATCATCCCTAAACCCTAGCATGATTCAAGTTCAACTTCACCATGATCAACACCAAAATAACTCTTATTTCTTATCAAAACACCATGATCAATGATCACTAACATCAAAACAAGGATCAAAACTAAGATTATAGAGCAAAACCAATAAGATCAAATTTCAAGATTACTCACTTTGATTACAAATAAGTTGAGATGGGGATGAGCTTTAGGGGTTTTGATGATGGAGGATGACAGCTTGAGGTACTAGCATGTTGGGAGGTCGAAAACCACTAGGGCTGGCTGGAGAGATGGCTGGAAAACACCTAAGAAGGGCTGCCAGCAACTGCTACCGTGGGGTAGGGAGAGGGGAGAGAGAAAGTGGAGTTTGGTTTGAGTTGTGTGCGAGTTGCTATATTTGCTTGGCTAGGATGACTCCAAATAAATACTTGGCTAAATTTTATCCTTCCAAAAGATCTTTTTTCCTAATTAAAATTAGGCACAAATGATAGTAATTAACTTAATTTAATCACACCAAAAGTTTCGAGCCAAAATGTTAACCCAAAATGAATCGGGTCGCAAATCGAGCCCAAATGAATTGGGCCGAAATTAATGAATTTGGGCCCAAATATTTTTGCATAGCTAAATGTTAAATTTTTATGATATTATAAAAAGTAATTTAATGCTCAATCATAATCATTTAGGCCTAATATTAATTCACCTGAAATTTAATCAATCAACGAAACTTAAATTAACAATCAATGAAACTTGAATTGCAAAATGGACCGAAATGAAATATCCCCCAACCAGAATGATTAAATACGATAAATGAATGCGAAAAATTTAAATGGCATAAAGTAATTCGGTAAATATATAAATTGAGGGTAATTGAATTACTGAACATGATTTGGTTAAACAAGTAACCATGAGTAATTAAATTCATAAACTTGATAAATTAAATGAATAAATATGATTAATTAAATAATTAAGTATGATTTAAATAAATAGATATGGGTAAGGGTCGGGTTATTACATAGATGGTACCTTCGTTCTGTGAATTCTGAATTACTTAAGGAAATTCGATGAGATTTTCTTAGGCATGCATGTAAATTTCTATGGTAGTGGTATATCATGTTGTCCATTGCATAAGTATTGTCTCCTTAATTTTGTACTATTGTTGTTGCTGTTTGCATGCTACCACTATTGTTCTGTGTATGGTCGGTGTTGTTTATATAAGATCTTTTAGGCTACTATTCTCATTGTGAGGTTCGCAGTATTCTAACTAGATTCCCAATACACCTAAACAGAAAAAGGGAGGAAGGACCTGGCAAACTTTGAAATTGTTGCACTGTGCATGTCTCTTACTAGGGTGAATGACCTATATATTACCAATGCAATCCTAAGTATTAACACAAATCCTAAAGGCCAAAACTCTCTATAGGTGGTTGAACTTCCCTTTCCATGGTGCTCGGCCTTAAAATTCCGACTATCATTTATGGGACAGATGTTGTCATAGAACCTCAAGGCATACCTATAAGTCCATTAATGTTAAACCATAAATTATGATATATTATACCCTTTTATTACCTAATATTTACTCGAACTAATTGGTTAATTCGATTTTTAATAACATTTTTGTTCATTTTGGAGGAATTGGAAAATTTGGAAAAAAAAGAAGCAACTAACTCGAGAATCAGATCAAATCAGATAAGAAAAAGGAAGGCAAGAACTGAGACCAATTCGGCCAAGTTCCAAGCCCACAGACCAGCTCTCTCTCTCTTTCTTTCCTGCACTAGGCCTAGCCCTGACGTCTGCTGACCCAGCCCTCTTCCCAGACTCTTCTCTCTAGTGGACCAGTCTCCCTTCTCCTTTCATTCTCTTCTTATTTCTCTCTCTCTCTCTCTGGGCCTGACTTCTCCCAGACCGCAGGCCACTCGCGTCTTTTTGCTTTCCTAGTCTAGTCCCCTCCATCTCAGGTAGCTTCACTTAATCTGCCACAAGCCACGCACATGAGTCCTTCCTTCTTCCCCCCCCCCATTGGCTTTTTGCTTCCTCTTCATTTACCTAGTAAATTGAAACAGGGTACGGCTATGGCGTTCCATCTCCCTATTTTTTAAACATTTCTCTCTCTCTCCCTCTTCCCCTTCAAGGTCTATAATTATCATCATCATCGTTTGGGCAGTTTCAAAGGAATTATTGGGAAGGTTAATGAAGGCAAACCAAGAGGGAGAGGGTCGGCATTTTTGGTGTTCTTCGGGGTCTTTAATGGTGGGTCGAAACAAAGGAGTTCGAGTAGCAGAGTAGGGTAGTAGTTTAGGGTAGCAACTAGATTTAGTTCTCAGTTTTAATTTTTGTTTCAGATTAGGGTTTTATTTTTTAATTCAATTTTTGAATTCGAAATTGTTCAAAACAACTTTTAATTGTTTAGTTCACTTTCCCAGTTTCGATTTTGGATGCCCTGTTCCCATAGTGCTTGGCTTTCATTCCAGGTTGATTGAGATTGCAATTCAGTTTGCTAGGTTTGAATCGAATTTTTCTAGGTTTTGCATTGCTCAGCTTTGTTTTCCTCTGTGTTTTGTGTTCCTCTGCTTCCAATTCTCAAGTTAATGAAACCATTACAGCCAAGTATTGATCAATTTAAATTCGTTATAGTTTGGTCATCCTTATTTTGCAAGTGTATGGTTTGCAATTCCAAAAATCAATTTTGTATATTTAAACTTGAGCTTGGTGTTTTTAATTTTAGCTTCTAGTTTTACTTTATTTTAGAATTTTGGGTAATCTAATTTCACAACCATCCCTAAGGATGACACTCGTAATTCTTACAATGATAACCGTATACTTGCAGTAAAATTACTAACAAGTTTTTTGTACCGTTGTCGAGATGGCGTTGTGAAATTTGGTTGCATAGAGTGGTAGTTTAGTTATTCGAGTCATTTGACTCATTTTTGTTCTAGTTTCATAGTTGTGATTTTTAGTTTTTTTGAGTCATTATTTCGTTTTAGTAATTTAGTTCAGTTTAGATTTTGAATTTAGTTAGTATTTTGATTTTTGATTTTTGTTGAGATTGGTTTCATTTTAATTTTTAGAGTTTATTGGTTGTTGAAAAAATAGTACGAATCAGTTTGGTCTATGTGCAGCAAAAAGATACAAGACAAATTGATCCGGAAATTAGAACAGTGCAGATTTTTCACCAATTTTACATTCTATTTGAATTTTTTAGAGCAATTTTGGGGTGATTTTTGCTGTGCTGATATTTTTCCTAGATTCAGCATAATTTTTAGAGTTCGTGTGAATTTTTCTGGATTGTTTGGGACTGTTTGGAGTTTTCTGTGAATTTTTGACTTAATAATCTGTTTGAATTTTTATGCACTATTTGGGGACCAAAAAATTCAAAAAAAATATATTTATGTCCTTTGTGATCGTATCTCTTAATGATTGTGTGGAATTTTCTATGCATTTAGTTTTGACTTTAGGAGTTTTATTTTCTATTTTAATTTTATTTGTAGATTTTGGTTATTTAGGTTTAGTTTATTTCCTAATTTTCTTTCAGTTTATTGGTATTTGTGTTTTTGTTTTATATTTGGTCATTTTCTTCTTGTACATTGTTTTTAGGTTGGATTCACTTTGTGTTTTTTTGTTTTTGGGTTTAAAAGAAACGGAAAAACAAATTTAAAAATCCCAAAAATAAGATCACCAAAAAAAAAAAAAATGGTGTACAAGCTTTGTGTTTGTGCTCCTCTTTGGCTTTTAGTGTTAGGACAATTCTTAATTGAGTCTTTTGTGTTTTTCTTTTCTATTTGTAGCATTGGTTTATTTTTGTTAGTTTATCTTGTTTTGTTCACTTAATTATTTGATTCTCTTGTTTTTGTTTTAGTCATTAGTTTGTAAATAGTGTCTTAGATGTATTTTCTTTCCTTTAAGAAAAACACTAAAAAAATTAGAAATTTAAAAATCCAAAAAAAATTGAAAAGTTCTTAAAATTGAAAAAACTCGAACTTCAAGTACACCAATTTTTAATTTTCCACAATTCGAGTATGAACTTTTTTGAAGTTATCTTTCGAGACTTAATGATTGTCATGCTCAACTGAATCAATATTTTCAAAAATGGAAAATTTCATTGCTGTGGGTTTGAATTCTGCATTTTAGGGTTATGTTGAGTCCATTTATCCTGGAGATGTACTAGGATTATTATCTAAAACTCGAGATGAAGTTTGGAATTTCTTTGAAAAACTAGCTTGGGACACCTACGTGTTTGAACAAGCTAACGAGAATTTTAGATACTCAACTCATAGTGAGTATGATTTTGCTGCTAATCGTTGCCACCAGGATCATTTTATGAACTTGTATGACCCATTTTAGTCTTATGTACCTCCTGTGTTGTGCTATTATTGTGAATCTTCTGATCATGATGCATATAATTGCCCATATCATGCTTATATTGATACTAAACGTGCAAGTGTTGAAAAGAAGATAAATGAAATGACTAATCAAATGATAGAGACTATGAAAGAAAAAATTGTTGAATATTTTCGATGTTTTAGTAGGGAGAATACTATATTGTATGAGCCTGATTCTAGTTTAGGATCTCCTAAACCTGAAACTAGTCTCCATGATGATTTTGAACCCTTTTATTCTGCTAGGTTTAACTTGAATGAATACATGCTCTTGCCTAGTCTAGAACAATAGAGTAGCCTCCCTACATGTCTATCACCTAACATTGCACCATACGCTAGCTCACCTAAGGATGTACTGATTATATCCTAGTTTCTTCTGACCCATCCGCCCCTTTTAATCACTCTTGTGAGTTTGAGGTGGGTGATGAGCTTAGGAACCCTAGTGAGCTAGATCTTAGCATCATGATTTGTAATGAGCATCATGATAAAGATAAGTTAGAAGAACCTATTTTTACAAGAGACATTTGGTGAGGTAATTGAACCCACTCAATTAGAATTTAGTGACACTACTCTTTCTGTAGAATATAAGTCTTTTTCTTGTGCGTTTGACATCAATGCAAGTTTTGATGAGGGTTTTTGTGCTAAATATGAATTGTTTTCTTTTAGCCCTATCCAAGCTAACCTCATTTTTGAATCTTGCAAGTCTGAAATTGTCGAGTCTAATAGTGTTGTCATTGATAATTGTGATTTAGATAAGACTTATATGCACATTGCACCCACTAATTTTCCTAGCGTGCTCATCCATGACGATCCCATTTCCAGGCCGATGACCATTTTACTGGCTAATACTAAGTACATTTTCCTAATACCTGATTGGGCCCAACTATTTGACAAGTTGAAGCTGGCCCTTACCTATGCTTCATTGCCATGGTGGATGTGCCCATTTTGGCTACAACTCTTTAATCTCTTATTGCATTACTTTTATTGAGAGTTGGTATTCTATGTTTGATAAGCGACTACGTACTCTAATGGGTTTTGATTTGAGTAGCAACCATTAGTTTAATATGGAGTGGCTGATGCTCCATTGGCCTCTATCTAACTAAATTTCACAAGGCTACAGCTTAGGTGTTTTTTTGCATCTGATCTAGTATAAATGTTCCTCTTTATCTCCTTTTTAAAATTTTGTTTTCTTTTGTATATATATTTGTGGCTTTCTTTTTGTTTTCTTTTTGAGTCTTAGAGTCATGTCATTTTTCTTTCTTTTTGAATCTTAGTCTTCTTTTTGTATATTTGTTTTTCTTTTCAGTTTTTTTTCTTTTGTTTGTTTCTTTCCACTCCCAATGAGGATATTGTGAGATTTAGGTATGGTGTGGGAAAACTTTGAAAAAAAAAATAGAAAAAAATTTTAAAAATTTGAAAATTTGAAAATCCTTAAAAAATTTTGAAAAATTTAAAAAAATCCAAAAAGATTTTTATTTTGTTTTTATAGGAAGCTCTGTGCTATTCTAATAAGCTTAAATCCCCTATGCTTTGACTATTAACTTGTATGTAAATGTGATGTGCATGACAGATCTCCAACCTTAATGTGTCATTCTAAGTACTAATTCTAACCCCAATTGTTCATCATCGATGTGTAATCAAATCCCTATTTATACAATCATCATTATCTTAAGGTCTTAATCTTCCATGATTGGCTCACCCACTTATCTTTAACATGATAACTTTGGTTTTTGTTTGCATTCCAAGAAATGAATGAAAAAAAATGAAAATGAAAGAAAAGAAAAGGAAATGAAATAAGATTTAGAATGACAAGTATCTCCTGGGCGTTACTCTTTGAGGCATGTTACTGGACATTACCCTTTGAGGCAATATTGCTACTGGGAAAGTTTGCTTCCTATGTTAATAAGTCAATAATGCAGTTTGTATTAGTAAAGTGGGAGTCAGTTTGATTATGGTAAATCTAAGCCCTAGGGTGATGATACACTTGCACACGAGCACTGGTATGGATTCAAAGTTTTGATGGACAGTGGGGTAAAAAGTTACAACTTTGATGTCATTCATGAGGTACAGAGCCTTGATGAGTACACTTTGTTTATATACAGGCCAATATATTTGCTATATGGGTGATTTGGTTAGTTAGAATGTGCATAATCTTCTCCCTCGTATATTTATGTTTGTAAATCCAAACTGTTTTTCTGTTTCTGTCTCTCTTTTCCTTTTTTATTTTCTTTATAAATTTTGTGGTTATATCTTCTGCAAACTCTCACAATGCGTTACTCATCCACTAGGGGTGACCTAAGCGTTTAAAGGGCTTATTGCACATACTAAGTACAACTGTGATTCCTACAACAGTGAGATAGGATTTTATTTATTTTTCTAGGATTTTTAGTTTAGTTTTACTCAAAGACGAGCAAAACTTATGTTTGGGGTTATAACTGAAAAATTAATGTCATTGTCCCTATAACAAAATGATTGATAAGTTCTTGGCGGCTAACTTCTAATAATACTGGACAAACCTCAAGGCATCTTTTGACCATAAGTTGCAAACGACGGTTCACACTCGCGCACACTCATCTAGATGTCTTCCTATGTGACAATACCATGATTATGTGTGTTTTAAAGCATAAATATGGCAAATGTACAATGTAAAGTGATCACCACTACAAGTGTATGAGGCTTGTCGTCTGGATCAAGGTCGTTCTCACAAAGGCTAGATTGAATTATCAAATATTCATTTACAAGTTTGCTAAGAAAATTAAATATTTAATTTGGGTTCTGTATCTAACAAATGTTAAACTACTTGGATTAAATTCAATGGTTAAAATGTCTAGGAGGAGCATCACCTAACAATGTGTCAATCTGCTAGCCTAACTGTCCGACAAGCACTTTTCTCTATGTCAGTTGATCTCAACAGTTGATAATGTTAGAGAATTCACAACTTTCTTTCAAAATGGAGTGAATTAACTTGATCAAACCAATTAGTAATTCTCATTAGATCCTAGACAAATCAAGTTTAAGAATATAATTATCTCATAAAAAAATAAATAACACTTTCTCAAGTGAATATCAAACTAAGTCTAGTCCACGTTTTCCAATGTTGATCTCACAATGGCAATCAAGATTCAAGGACTAGATTGAAACAACCAAGCAAGGATTCAAAGTGCACAAAGATTAAACTAGCAAAATCAACAACATCATTTCAGCTTTGCAACCCCTAATCTACTCACTAATTATTGAAATTAACAAAGCAAACATCTCTAAGTTCTTAATATAAACCTAGGAGTAGTTAAATGAAAAGAGAAGGAATGGAAAGCTTATTCAAGTAGCCTAGGTGACGATCTTTCAATCCACCTCCAAAGCCTTCAAATGATTGCTTGATCTTTGCTCCTTTCTTCTCCAATTCTCTTCTAGTGGTGAATTAGGATGGAAAATGATGACATATGTTGGAATTTGGTGCCAAGAAGCGGCAAAAATGAGCTTTTATTGCAAAAATGAAAGTTGTAAACCTGACAAAATGCTTAGAACACGAAAAGCAGCGAATAAAGCAAGCTAATTTGGGGGAAAAGGAGTCACCACCGTCTAACTGTGGGGCCACGCATAGATCGTGGTCCCCACCACAGTCAAACTGTGGTGTCCATTGGTTGGGTTGGTCCTGTTTTACTCCTCCTATTGCTTCTCCTTAGATCATGGTTTTGGCTAGGGTATGTCCATTTGCGGTGTGTTTGGGCTCTTTTACTCTCTTCTTTAATCCCTAAGGCCTCAAAATCCTCATTCCATTAACATGCTTTAGGCTTGCAAGGTGAAAATCTATGAATACTCCTTAAATAAGCAAAACCAAGCTTAATATTAGAAATAAGGGTGTAAATCATATTGTTAAGCATATTGGTCCCCTAAAATGAGTCCTAAACACTCTTAAAATCCTATGCAAATATGACATTCATCACTCCCCCGTGGTTAAACCTTTGCTTATCCCTAAGCACAGCTAAATTGAAGATGAACCAACAAGGGGAGATACATCAAGGATTCGCAGACGTAGCATCCTCCTTAGGCTAGACAACTTGTAGAACATCATAAGCAAGAGTGATAATCAATGCAACCCCAAATTGTGCAATGCACATTTCAAAATTAGGAGAAGGGGAATGTATTATTCTTTTAGGAAAAAATTTGAGAAGACAAGTCAGATATCAAATTGTATCACTCTCAAAGAATCACAAAGCACATTATGCAAGCACGTGGAATTGATTAGAGCCAAATGGACCGATAGAACCTCACTTTTAAGAAATGTGAATTAGTCCCACTCATGTGCTTAAATTATAGTATAGGTTCCCTCTAGACTCATTGCAAAGATGCATTCTACCATATACTTGCTAAGACTCTTAAATTCTCTACCACTAAGAGTACAATATGCACATAATAATCTAGAGGACTTTACATGGGTTGTAGTGTAGGCCAGAAGGGTTAAGGAAGAGGAGTGGACTAATAAATTTGGGTAATGAGGAGCTATATATCCCAACGACTAGGTAGCAACCAATAAGGCACCAAGAAATCATAAAGTTTACCAAAACTCCAAATGCCAACGACACAATGAACATCCCCAACAAATCATGTAGAAAATGAGTTGACAAACAAAGGAGCTCAATTTACATGACCAATGACAATCACTTATTCAAATTTCTTTATCTTGTTTTCTTTTTTTCTTTTTTTTTTCTAGGAAATGAAATAAAAATTTCAATTATTCGAAGGCATAGGGTGACAAATTATCAACTCAGAACCTAATACTTATATATATATAACCTAAACAAGGAGGAAACACAACTAAATGCCTAATATCATCAATCCCTTAATAAACCAACATACCAATGCCATCTTAATCTTAATTATCCCCAAAACCGCCTACTACATAAATGAAGTGTTGCTCAATAGACTTGACGTAAGGGGAGAAATATGTATTTAGCTAAGAGTTCATGTGAAGTGATCACACAAGAGAAACATATTAGGCAAGGGTAGCCTATTTAGCAAAACAACTATAAAGAATGCTTTTATCATATCATCAACTGTGCACATGATAACGTGGTTTTGAATAAGAATTTAGGCAAGTTCTAGAGATGTAACATAATAGAGTCACATACATGAAAGAACATAAGACTAAATATGATGAATTAGCTCAAATAAGGCTCAAAGTCTCACGGAACATCTAGCAAAGTCTCATCCAGCTCATAAAACGACTCTCATATGCTAACGCTAGTGCCAAGGACTCCAAGGGGTAACAAAGTTATTAATTAAGACAAGGGTGAAAACAAGATATATTCACAAAACCTTCAAAAATTTTTACAACAAAAAGGTCAATCGTCAAAAGTCACTCAAGCTCATGAAAGCTATTTTGCCTAGAGAATCATCACTGGAGGTTGTTTTTAAAATTTTACAATGTTTGTTTTTTAAGTTTTTTTTTAAATCCCAAATGCATACGTAAACATGACCTGAATACAATAAGCAAAGCATGCCTAAAATAAGATACAACACATGCCGAATATCCGTCCCCTATGCTTAGATAATACATTACCCTCAATATAAACATATAAGGCATACAAAGATTAAGGGGAATGGGATCATGTAAAGGCACACACTAAAAAGACTAAAATCTAGGAAAAGAAAAACAAATGAAATAAGTAAAAGAACCTTACATTGCCTCCCAAGCAATGCTTTTTTAGGTCTCTAGCTAGACCATACACCAATTATCCCTTTAAATGGTGGAAAGCCGATGAGAAATGATACTTCACATCTCTTGTCCCATACCTATCATGGACCTCAAATGCAAACTGTTGCAAAAGAAGGAACCACTTCAAGTAGATGGGATGTAAGTCGTTCTTAAGTATGAAATAATGCCAAGTAGTGTGGTCCGTATACATAATTATCTTATAGTGGACACCATCAAACGGGCCACCGTCACAACAACCAAACTCGACCCCCAAATGAAAATCATTCTCAACACTGCCCAAGGGCAGCAAAGCCATCAGCACTAGTGTAAACCTGTATTAATCACTCAATAAACCTTCATTAAAAGCATAGGACTTATCCTTAATTATGCCTAGGTGGCAAATTATCAACCAAATCCACTGTTACATAGCTAAGTCCATAGCCCTTACTATACACATAATTAAACTCATAAGGATCATTTGGACACACATCAAACAACTCTGTAATCCCACTAGAGACAACTAGATCAAGCCTATAACAAGGAAAAGATGAAGGAGAAGACTCATAGTCCTTAAAAAAACCAAATTCACCTTAGTGCTCTCCCACATCAAAAGTCAACCGTCCCCCCTTAACATTTATTTTGCATCCCGCAATGTCCAAGAAAGGCCTCCTAAAATCATTTGGGTGCGGGCATCGTTAGCTATATTAAGAATTACAAAGTCTACCGGCACATTGAAATTACCCACCTTGATGGGAACGTTCTCTAAAATACCCAAAGGATACTTCACAGAATGGTCTACTAATTGAAGCGAAATAGTGGTGGGTCTTAACTCTCCTAGGTCAAGTGTCTTGAAAATGAAATAAGGCATCAAGGTCACACTTGAACTAAAATCACATCGCCCTATCAATGCTCACATTTTATATCAAGCAAGGAATAGATAAGCTACCGGGGTCCTTAAGCTCAGTAGGAAACTTATTTAGAACACGACACTACACTCACCTAAAGCTATAGAGTCATGCTCATAAATCTTCCTCTTTTTGGAGAGGATTTATTTCTAAAACTTACCATACATTGGCACTTGAGACAAAGCATTAATGAAAGGAATGTTCAGACATAATTTTTTAAGAACATCAAGAAACTTCCCAAATTGAGCGTCAAGTTTTCCCTTAGCAAATCTTTGTGGGAAAGGCAAGGGTGGTATCTAAGGTAGTGGGGAAGAAGGCTTAGATTCTTTGAGGTTCTTGCTTTCACTTCTCTTTTGGGGCTCATCTTCTCTGGGTAAGGTATCAACATGCACATCATGATCTTTCGCACCATCCATCATTAGTCTAGCACCCCTAGGACTCTTCAATTGTTTGCCACTTCTTAAGACAATAGAATTGCAATGCTCTCTAGGGTTAGGATCGGGCTTGCTAGGTAGTCTACTCAGAGGTCTTGTAGAAGCAATCACTTCTTCAGTAATTTGGGATTTCAACATCTTATTATGAGCGGTGAGCATATTGACCTTAGAGGCTTATTTCTTAAGACACCCATCTTGTTTGTATTACGCTAAAAGCACACTCTCCAACATAACCTCAAAGGTTGGACCTTTAGGGAGTTTATAGAGGAAAGTTAGGTCTTTGAAAACTAGCAGGTGAGGGCCTAGAAGTGGCTTGGGAAAAGGGAAGAGGATCACTCTTATAGTACAAGTTAAGATGGTTCTTCCAATCAGGATTTTAGGTGTTAGAATATGGGTCATAGTTCGGCCTAAGTTACAAGCTGTGGACATATGCAACTTGTTCATTAGAGGATTGAGCAAAAGGACTCCCAACTTGACAACTCAAAGTCATATGATCAAAAGATCCACAACTATCATAAGGTTGGGAGGAGGCACATGCGTTCACCAGATTAACATTTAAATGTTCAAGCCTTTGAGTCATGTAATCCATTTTAGCAGTAAAAGGTTAAAGCATCAACATCAACTTTACCTCCAGCCTTCTTGGAAGGAGTCCTCTCATTGGACCATTGATAGTTATTGAGCACGATCTCCTTAATGAGGCTGTATGCATCATCCTCCGTCTTGTTCATCAACGTTCCTCCTGCTGCCACATCTATCATAGACCTTATGGCATAAGTGACTCTACTATAGAATGCTTGCACTATCATGCACTTATGAGGACCATGAAGGGGGCATAACTATAGAAGGTCCTTGAAGCGCTCCCATGCTCTATCTAGCGACTCATCCTCCCATTGAGCAAATAAAGTAATATAATTCCTCAAACTCGCTGTCTTGCTAGGAGGAAAGAACTTGAAAACAAAAGCCTTAGTGAGCTCATCCCATGTAGTGATAGATCTCGATGGTAACAATGAAGTCATGCTCTGGTTTTGTCCTTAAGGAGAAGGAAAACAAACGGAGGTGAATCGCATCCGTAGAGGCCCCATTGATCTTCCAAGTATCGCTCACCTCAAGCAAAACTGAAAGGTGCAAATTAGGATCCTCCATAGGGGTGCTGCCAAATTGGGGTTGTTGTACCATAGAAATAAGTGTGGGCTTGAGCTCGAAATCATTGGTGGCCATAAGGGCCTTGTAATGCTTGTAGTGAGGTCGTGGACACCCAAAGTGACATAGTCCCTAAGGGTCCTTCTTCGCTTAGCTTCACCCTGGTCAATAATGATGTCATGGGGCATGCCAAACCTAGCAAAAATGTTCTCCCCAAGGAACTATACAACCACCTTGGCATCATTCGTCCTAGGAGGGACGACCTCTACCCACTTACAAACATTGTCCATAGCTAATAAAGTGTACTCATTCCCAAAGGATTGGACCCATGAAATCTATACCCTAAACATCAAAAATCTCCACCACAATGATGGGATTAAGTGGCGTCATATATCTCTTCCTTACCCTACCCAATTATTAGCAACTAGGGTAACTCTTACAATACTCAAAAGCATCCTTAAATAAGGTAAGCTAATAGAATCCACATTGAAGAATTTTGATTGCAGTCTTTCTCCCACAGAAATGTCCCAATGCTTGGTTATGACAGAAAGAAAGGGCACTCCTCACCTCATGATTTGGAATACACATCTTAAGGACTTGATCAGAACAATACTTAAATAAGTAAGGGGCATCCCAAATAAAGAATTTCAGAAGGTGTAAGAACCTATATCTATCATTCTTAGTCTAACCCTCAGGGATTCTACCAGACACTAGGTGGTTCACAATGTCAGCATAACAAGGATCATGGTGGACTGCATATAACTGATGATCGGAGAAGCACTTAGAATTACTGTACTCACTCTCTCCATTACAGAGAATCCTTGATAAATGATCAGCTACAAGGTTCTCAGTACATTTCTTGTCCCTAATCTCACAGTCAAACTCTTGTAAAAGCAAGATCCATATCATAAGTCTAGGCTTAGCACCCTTCTTAAAAAAAAGGTGCTTGAGAGTAGAGTGATTGGTATGAACAATCACATGAGACCCAATCAGATAAAATCTAAACTTCCTAAACCCAAAGATCACAGCCAAGAATTCTTTTTCAGTAATAGTATAATTGAGTAGGGATCATTCAATGTGTGACTAGCGTAATAGATGGCATGGGACTTCTTATCAACAAACTGTCCTAAAACAATCCTAACAGTATAATCAGATGCATCACACATAAACTCAAATGGTTCTCCCCAGATGAGAGGATGAAGAATGGGAGCCTAGGTTAAAGCTTCCTTAAGCTTAGTAAATGCCACGGGACACTCCTCAGAGAAGTGAAATGGCATATCCTTAGCTAATAGGTTGGTAAAAGATTTAGCTATCTTAATAAAGCCCTTAATGAAATGATAATAAAAGCCAATGTGTCCAAGAAAAGACCTCACCTCTTTCACACAAATAGGAGGGGGAAGATTAAGAATCAAATCAGCTTAGCCTTATCTACCTCAATTCCATTTCTAGAAATAATGTGGCCTAAGACTATCCCCTTTTTAACCATGAAGTAACATTTCTCCCAATTTAAAGTCAAGTTTTGCTCCCTACATCTTGGTAAAACTTTTCTTAGAATAGACAGTCAATCATCAAAGGAAGACCCAAACAGAGAAAAGTCATTCATAAAAATTTCCATGTACAGCTCAACTAAATCTGAGAAAATAGATATCATGCATCTCTGAAAGGTAGTAGGAGCATTAGTCCAAATGTCATTCTTTTAAAGGCATACATCCCAAATGGAGATATAAAAGTGGTCTTCTCCTAATCCTCAGAGCAATAGCGATTTGGGTATAGCTAGAATATCCATTTAAAAAGAAATAGAAAGAATGTCCAGCCAACCACTCTAGCATTTGGTGAAGGAATAGAAGGGGGCAATGGTCTTTCCTAGTGGCAGAATTCAACTTCCTATAGTCTATACAAACACGCCACCCAGATTGAACTCGAGTATGAACTAACTCATTTTTATCATTCTTAATCACGGTAATACCGGCCTTCTTAGGAACAACTTGAATAGGCCAATCCACTCATTATCAGAAATGGGATAAATAATGCCATGATCCAACCACTTTAGCACTTTCTTCCTAACTACTTCCTGTAGAATTGGGTTTAAACACCTGTGATAGTCTGGATTAGGCTTTGCATTGTCCTCTGGATGAATTATATGCTGCACAATGGAAGGACTAATACCCTTGATATCCCCTAAAGTCCAACCTTTGGGTTCCTTATTCTCTATAAGTAAGGCAATTAGTTTGTCTTCTTGGTCCCAGTCTAAGTTAAAAGCAATAATAATAGGTAAGGATTCATCGGGTCCTAGAAATGAATACTTAAGAGAGTCAGGAAAGGGTTTCAATTCAAGAGTAATAGGAGGGGAAACAAACTTAGAAGTAGATTCAAAAGCATTAGCAAGCAGGTGGTCAGCAGCAAAGCACAACTCATCAAATTCAAACACATCATACCCAGGCTCACCATTAATAAGAAAACATTCATACTCAGCAAGAAACACGTAACCAAGATCATCAACAAATATAGAATCTTCTACCCAATTAAGAATGGAAAACTCCATATCATCAAAACCAGAGGGTGGTCTTCGTATGTTAAAAATGTTCAATTCTATGGTCACGTTGTCAAAAGACAGTCCGATAATGCTATTCCTACATTAATCAAGGCATTGGCAGTCACCAAGAAAGGACGCCCTACACAGGGACTACCAACATTAGATACCTTCTCAATCTCAATCACTACAAAGTCCGTAGGGAAAATGACTTCACCCACTCTATTAGCACTTCCTTAACTATTCCCCTAGGTAACCTAGTCGATCTATCAGCTAATTGGATGACCATCTTGGTAGGTTTTAGCTCACCTAACCCTAGCTTTTCATACTCAGTGAAGGGTATCAAATTGACAATGACCCCAAAATTAAGCGAAGCTATGTGAATAAGCCGGTCTCCTATAACTATTGAAATAATAGGGCAATTAGGGTCCTTATACTTCATTGGGATCTAGTGAGAAATAATGGAACCAGTACCAGAGGTAAAGAAAGCCTTTTTATAGACACTACTAGCTCTTTTATTGGTATACAGATCCTTTAGAAACCTAACATATGGAGGCATTTGCTGAATAGCATCGAGTAAATGAATGTTGATTTTAACTTGAGATAAGGTCTCTCTCATCTTCTCAACATGATCTTTATTATTCTTTTTAAGTGATGGAGTCCTATCAAGTCAAGACTAAGTTCATGATCAATCAAGTCTAGAACATCCAAGAACAAGGTCACAAGTTCAAAAGATGGCTCACTTTCTACTAGAAACACAAACAGAACCATACGGGTACAAAACAGTTTTTAAGCCCGGTTTTGTGTTTCTAATTACTTAGGCCTCCATGAGGTTTAAGTCCTAAATGTTTAGATATGTTGGGTCATCAAGATGTTAATTACCTCGTCCAAGTGATTAAATCAAGTTAAGTCAAGTGGAAGATGAAGAACCAGGTCAATTTCCCAAGCGGTACAGACTGAAGCTTGGAATGGACCAGTCTGGGTATTTTGATCTTTTGGCAGGCAAATAAGCTCTAAAACATGTGATTCCACTTGGAGAAGTTAGAAGACTTGTAGATCTTTCCAACCATATGTGGGAAGCCAAATTATGCCCACATTTTACATGTGAAATGTGGCCTCCAATAAGAGCCTATAATCTGCCAGTTACTACTTGGTTGCACCTAATTGGTGCACTTGGTGGTTGGTGCCTTTTCTGGTGTCCAATCCTTGTCTAGTTGCTGGGATGAGTAGTTAACAAGCTGTTAGACACAATCATGAAGGAGCCACCTCATTAACCAATGAAGAGCAAGTGAGAAAGACAGCAACATTTCTAGTGGTCAGCCGGAAAGCATAAAGGAGCCAGTCACATCACTCCTTTACTTCACTTCAAGGCGGCTGCTTATATGCTTAATTGCTTACTTAATAACAAGTTTGGATTTAATCCTAAAGATTAGATAGACCCAATGGTTTTACTTAACAAAGATTCAGCTAGGATTTACATTGAAACCTCACCGGTTAGCTAAAATTGTGAACTAAGCAAGATTAGGAGGTTTCCTAATTCTGAAGAAACCTCACTCCCTAGGCTTTAGCTACTTGGGTGCTTTCTTGCTAGGCTATAAGGCTTTGTATTTTTCACTTGTGTAATTAGATTTCATGGTTTTGAAGAAAGAAAAGAGAGCTTTGCTCCTTGAAACCAAAACACTAGACTTGCTTATCTTTAACTAGGCCGGTTAAGGTGGTATTCAAGTCTAGTCCTAATCTTGTTTAAGTGGTGATTTCTATATCTTAATCAAGCTTGGGGGCCCTAACCTTAGTCCTGGTGGTGATTATTGTATCCAAGATTCAAGTTTAGAACTATCCTAATCACACTTTTAGTTCGGATTGCATAGAGTTTAAGTTAAAGCCGTGAGTTCCTTTCCTTGTTCTTGTGTTCTCCTTTCAGTGTGAAAGTTTTGCATTGAACTTTACATCATATTTGGTATTAGGGATTTAGTTTCTTCTAGGCTTGGTATCCTTTCCACCTTCCCAGACTCATTTCTCTATTTAATTTCAAACATATTCCTAGTTTGAGCTCAAACATATTCCGAAGACAAGATGAGTTACAGTATGAGTTTGGAAGAGAAATTTAATGCTCTTATGAGGCAGAATGAGATGCTAATGAAGAAGATTCATGAAGATGCTCAACATAATCAAGAAACTCAAGCTCAAAATGAGTATCTACGAAAGTAGCTTGGTTCCTTTTTGAAGCAGAAGCAAAAGGTGAATGAAGAATCTCTTCAATCTGAACTAAGGAGGCAAGAGCAAGTGTCTAGTTATAATCTTCACTCATCTAGTGAAGGTGAACCTTTGAGAATGGCTAGACCAGATCCACAGATTCAAGTAGCACAAATGGTTTTCAAGTTGAAATTCTAGAATACAAAGGCAAGCTTGATCTTGAAGAGTTCTTGGACTGCTTACACATGGTTGAACGAGTTTTTGAGTACAAGGATGCTTCTGATGAGACGAAAGTGAAGTTAGTAGCCTTGAGACTCCGTAAGTATGCTTCTCTTTGGTGGACTAACTTGTGTGCCAAAAGAGTTAGAGAAAGGAAGTCCAATATCACAACATGGGGAAGATGAAATCTAAGCTTAAGGCTCGGTTTCTTCCCCCAACTTATCTTTAATATTGTTACTCTCAACTCCACAACTTGACCTAAGTAGTCTGAGTATAAATGAATACACAAGAGAGTTTGAAAAATTTGTGATCAAATGCGACTTACACGAACCAGAAGAACAAACAATCATTAGATACTTAGGAGACCTTGATCCTAGGTATGCTAATGTTGTTGATTTATAAGCTTATACTTAATTTGATGAGGTTTGTGTGCTTGCTTACAAAGTTAAACAACCAAAGAAAGCAAGACACCCTTTTAAACCTCAAAATTCTAAGCCAGTAACCCGAAACACACCCTTTAACAAGGGGAGTTCTAATCCACCTCCTAAGCCTACAAATCCTTTCCCTTCCAATCCACAAGAACCCCAACTCCACAAAAGATCCAACCACCTCTAACCAGACCTAATCCTAATCCTATGAGCACAAGAAGGTGTTTTACGTGCCAAGGGTTAGGACACATAGCCTCAGACTATCCAAATAGAAAGGTGATCACGCTAGCTGATTAAGGAGTCGTGGATGAGCAAGAACTTGAGGAGAAAATTGAAGGAGAAAGTGAGGGAAATCTTGAGGAAAACATAGATGAGGTTGAGGAGGAAGTAGATGAGGGTGAGATGCTAGTTTTAAGAAGAGTTTTGAATGGCCAGAACAGAGCCAAAGATAAGCAAAGGGAAAACATCTTTCATACTAGATGTACAGTTAATAACAAGGTTTGTTCTTTGATTATGGATGTAGGGAGTTGTGCCAATGTAGTTTCTCTTAGCATGATTGAGAAGCTAGGCTTTTAAGCCATGACCCATCCCCATCCTTAGAACATCCAATGGCTAAATCAAAGCAAAGGAATCTAAGTGAACTCACGGTGCTTAGTTTCTTTCTCCATTGGAAAGATCTATCAAGATGAACTTTGGTGTGATGTCATTCCTATGGATGCTTGTCATATGCTTTTGGGGAGACCATGGATGTATGACTATAAGGTTATGCATAATGGTTACTTGAACACTTACTCCTTTACTAAGGATGGAAAGAAGATTACCTTAAAGCCTTTGTCATCATCTGAACTCCACAAAAATAAGCCTATAAAAAGCCTGAACATTCTGGTTTTTTATTATCATTTAGTGAACCTCTTTTAAAGGCCTCATATCATGACTTTAAAGCTTTTAAAGAGTGGATCTTAAACATCCAAGATGAACCAGAAACCCCCTTGCCTATTCACCCCATAGCCCAATCACTTATATAAAAGTTCTGCCACCTATTTCCTGAGGAGATACCCATGGGGTTACCTCTTGAAGGAGACATCCAACACCATATTAATCTCATTCCTATTCAATCCTTCGTAATAAGCTAGATTATGGGATGAACCCAAAGGAAACTATGGAGATTCAAAGGCAAGTAGAAGAATTGATGTCCAAGGGGCTTATAAGAGAGTCTTTAAGCCCATGTGTTGAACCTACCTTGTTGGTTCTTAAGAAAGATGGTAGCCAATGAATGTGTGTGGATAGTAGAGCCATAAACAAAATCACAATCAAGTATAGGTATCCCATACCTAGACTTGAGGATATGCTAGATGAACTGCATGACTCTAAAGTGTTATCAAAGATTAATCTTAGAAGTGGATACTACCAAATCAGAATTCGAGAGGGAGATGAATGGAAGATGGCATTCAAGACCAAGGGAGGGTTATATGAATGGCTTGTCATGCCATTTGGTCTTTCTAATGCTCCTAGTACATTTATGAGGCTAATGAATCAAGTATTTAAGCCTTACATTAGCAAATTTGTGGTGGTCTACTTTGATGATATTCTAATCTATTCCAAGGACGAGCAAACGCATCAAGATCATCTCAATCAACTCATTCTTGTTCTTGAACGTGAGAAGCTGTATGGTAACCTTAAGAAATGTACTTTTTTCACTCATGAAGTTACATTCTTAGGTTACATTGTTTTTGAAGAAGGGATAAAGGCATATGAGAGCAAGTTAAAGGCTATACGGTCTTAGCCTCTACCACAAAGCCTTTATAATGTTCGAAGCTTTCATGGATTAGCTTTCATGATGTTCAAGGCTTTCATTGATTAGCTTCCTTTTGCAGGAGGTTTACTCGAAACTTCAGCACAATTATGGCTCCCATGAGTAAGCTGATTAAGGGTAAATCATTCAAATGGACCCTAAAGCCCAATCTGCCTTTGAAGAAGTAAAGAGAAGGCTAACTCAAGCCCCTGTTCTTGTTTTGTCGTGCTTTGAGAAGGTCTTTCAAGTTAAATGTGATGCATCAAGAGTGGGTATAGGTGGTGTTCTTACACAGGAAGGCAAGCAATTGGCCTTCTTTAGTGAGAAGTTATGTGATTCAAGAAGAAAGTACTCCACCTATGATAAGAAATTCTATGCTATTGTATGGTGCTTAGAGCATTGGTGCCATTATCTAGTGGCTAGTGAGTTCGTTCTGCATTCAAATCATGAAGCTTTGAAGCATATTCAAGGTCACCACAAGTTAAACTCACGCCCTGCTAAATAGGTTGAGTTCCTTTAGTCATTCCACTTCACCATTAAGCATAAGCCTAGAAAGTTAACTCAAGGTACCGATGCATTATCTAGGAGGCATCTCCTCCTATTTCAGTTGGATGCTCTTATTCTTAGTTTTGAGCATCTAAAAAGTTTATATTCTGATGGTGAAGACCTTGGGGACTTATATTCTGTGTGCTTGAAGTACCCCAAGGGGGATTTCTTAGTCTAGGAGGGCCATTTGTTCAACACAATCAAAAAGAACATAAATATATTTTTTTATTTTTTCTGTCCCCAAACAGCGCAGCAAATTCCAAGCAGAACATTATTTCTAAAAATCATAAAACATTCTAGAGTATCCTAAAAATCACGCAAAAATTCACCTAGACTTTAAAAATCATGTGGAATCCACCAAAAATATCATATTGAGAAAAAATTCAGACCAAAATGGTTCCAAATAATTTAGACTGTATTCGAAAAAACATGAAAAACATGCACTGGAATTATCTTCTACTTTTCTGTTCCTGCACTTCAGAATTATTAGTGCTAGTTTTCCTAGTAGAAAAATAATCACTAAAAATCAAGATTGAATTGACCCTACACAAAGACAAAATCAAAATACTAACTCATTTCAAAAGTCAAAAATATGAAACGAAAAATGAAAATGAAAATGAC
>NCQV01132723.1:1652-13239 GCA_002740545.1 Lophocereus schottii | reverse complement strand
CTATCCATCGGGGGATAGAGAGAACAGTTTGTGCAAACTTACAATAATCACTCATGGACGATTCATTAGGAACAGGGGCCTCAACCTCGGGTTTGTTAGGTGGCATAGGAGCAGAAAACGCCACCTTAACATACCTTCGGTCGGGGTCCTTATAAGAAATCCAGTCAGAATGAGGAGAATTTCACAATTTAAGACCTCCTCCACATCAATGTCAGGGGAAATGAGTAATGCATCCAATATAGAAGAATGAGGAGAAACCACGTCATCCTTTCTATGACTAAGCACAACAAAGCACCCTTCTGCCTCAAAAGATACACGACCCTCCCTTACATCAACGTGGCAACCAGCTATTGCCAAAATAGGCCGACCTAGGATAATTTGAGCATCATCAGTTTCAGGCATATCAACTATAATGAAGTCCTCCAACACCAAATGTCTCCTATATTGACTAGCACATTATCCAATTTGCCTATAGGTTGCGTCACACAACTATCAGCCAACTGTAGTGAAATAGGTGCGACTAGTAATGGTCATAGGTGCATCTTATAAAATGAAGAATAGGACATTATGCTGACACTAGCACCTAGATCACATAGACCTCTCTTAATTTCCACCTTTCCTACAATGCATAGAATAGAAAAACTGCCTGGGCTAGGGAGCTTAGTGGGAAAAATGGTGGGGGATCTCAACAGTGTCATTCTCTTTAAATGTGGCGGTCTTGCCATCATTATTTATGTCTTTATTTCCAGCCATGATTATTTCCCTACCTCTTCCATTGGTGTATCCACAGAGTCAGTTAAGTCCTCTTTCTCTTCCTTTATAATAACACAGTTACAGTGCTCATGAGAATTGGGTTCCAGCTTGCCAGGAATCTGTCTGGGGGTGTAGATAAGAATGTGGTTTTTTGGGCAATTTGGGCTTCTAACATCCTATTATGAGTTGTAAGCACATCAACCTTTGAGGGTAATTGCTTAATATGTTCATCTTGTTTCTGTTATGCCATAAGCATATTTTCCATCATCGCCTCTAATTTAGAATTTTTGGGCATATGAGCAGGGAATGGGAGTCTTTGAAAACTAGGCGTGGTCTAGCATTCATAGGGGTACATTTGATGGGTTTCGAATAGACCTATAAGAAAATTTTGGATGATTTTTCCAACCCAGATTATATGTATTAGATTAAGGGTCATTGGTCGATCTTGGGTTGAAAATTTTGAACATAGTTAACTTCATTAGGCTCTTGAGAAAAAGGACTCCTAACTTGACAGTTCAAAGTCACATGCTCAATAGAACCACAAATTTCACAAGGGGAAGGGGCACTAGAATTCACAGCATTAACATTCATGCGATCTAGTCTTTTGAGTCATGGCATCTACTTTAACAGAAAGTAAAGTAAGTGCGTCAACTTCAAGCTTACCTCCAACCTATTTGGGTTGGCCTCATTCAGTGGACCATTGAAAGTTGTTTAGTGCCATCTCCTCGATCAAATTATAGGCTTCATCTTAGTCTTGCTTATCAGATTTCCTCTTGCTGCTGTATCAATAGTGGACCTCACAGACTGGGTCACACCATTGTAAAAGGCTTGGATAATCATCTAACGTTGAAGGCCATGATGGGGTCATAAACGCAGCTGATCTTTAAAACACTCCCAAGCTTCGTAGAGCGTCTTATCATCTTTTTGCATAAAGTTGGTGATCTGATTCCTTAGGTTTGCTGTTTTGCTTGGAGGGAAAAACTTGGTGAGGAAGACTCTTGTTAACTCATCCTAGGTGGTAGTGCATCCACATGGCAAGGAGTGTAACCAAGCCCTTGCCTTATCCCTCAATGAAAAAGGAAATAAGTGCAGGCGAATCACATCACTGAAGACTTTATTGAGCTTCAATGTGTTACACACTTCTAAAAAAACCGAGAGGTGTAGATTCGGATCTTGTAAAGGATTTCGCCAAACTGGGATTGTTGCACCATTGAAATAAGAGATAGTTTGAGCTCAAAATTATTGGCATCTACAGTAGGGCGAGTGATGCTTGGGGCAATCCCTTTGACTCCAGGAGTAACGAAATCTTGAAGAGTCCTCCTTTTGCCACCTTCTCCTCCTGCCATGTTTGAATTCCTTCTTACCGCACGCCTTTGTCCTTCAATCCTTTGCTTTTTCCTCCTTATGTAGAAAGTTCTCTTAATCTCAGGATCGAGTTCGTACAAGATTGGACTTTACATAAACAAGAAAATTTTCTGCAAGCACTATCATCAACAGTACTAGCGCAGTTAAACAAGAAAAGAAAATAAAAATAAAAGACAATAAAATACTTAGTCACTTTCGCAAGACCATCTTAATAGTTAACAATTTAGTCCCTCGTAACAGCGCCAAAAACTTGGTTGAGACTAACTACTAACACTGCAAGCACACGGATAGCTGTAGTATAGATAAAGATATCGTTCCTCAGGAACTAATGTAACTTACTGATTCTTGTCCGTCAGAATGTGCTAAGTAAAATTCTAATTCAATTGGTGTTGATTTAAACAACTTCTGATTCACTATTCTGAATCAATCAAAGAGAAATTATGGCTACGAATTCATAGTTATGAAAGAGTACTGGATCAAAATGAATAACATGTGCTTTTCTGTAATCAGTTAATCTTAAGGAATTGTAATCTATCCAAAAATTTGATCTATTCTTTTGAAATTAACTGAATTTACCTAAACTAAGCAAAAGTCATTTGTTCAAACTAATTTGCCTTAATTCAAGTTAAATATATTCGATTACTCACTAGTCCTCCCAATGTACAAATCTCTCTTTCGAGACGACTCAACGCTGGGTTTAATCAAGAAGTCCAACATCTAAATGTCACCTTTCAGTTTTTCATTCGTTTGTCTCAAGTAAACAAGCAAATTTTGGCTAAAAATCTACTCATAATATATTAAACACTTGGTAGAATGAGATCAAACCAATCATGAAAATAAGCATAATTCTTTAAACTAAAACATGATCCTATAATACTTATAAAAACTATGAAATCCCTAGACAAAAGAAAACTACTCAGTCATGATTAAGAAATAAACAAAGCTAACTAATAATCCAGCAAAATCTAAGAGAAAGGCTTGACTTATATGGCCTCCAACCAAGAGCTTCAAACCACCTTAAAAACCAAACACATACACTCAAGATTTCCCACCAAAACTAAAAATCAAACTAGAAAATAACAAAATTTGAGGAAGAAAGAAAACTAAACTAAACTCTAATCTAATGCTTTTGAGTGTAAGGAATGCTCAAGGGGATGTTGTCTACTACCACAGAGCAAGGCTATTTATAAGAGAGCTTGCTTGATCTCAGCCACACAGCCAAAGGAAGACGAAGAGGCAGTAGTTATAGGCTCACCCCGGTCCGACCGTGGTCTGGGCTGGAACCGAATTTTTGCTTTTTCCTACTCTATGGGTATAGCAACTCATGGTTGTCTATGGGGGAGGTCAAAATACATCTATTTATGGTCAAATACTGAGTAAAATGACTTAAAATCCTACAAATCACATCAAACAACTATACCCAAGCATAAATCGAGAATATGAGTATAAATAATAACAATAAGCAGATAATTCTCCTAAAAATTGACACAAAATAGCCTTCAAATGATGTGCACATTAAGCACTTATCACTTGGTTAGTTTTCTAGCCTCATGTCTGGCTGCTGGACCACTGTCAGTTTTCTCGGCCTAGGGTTGCTTACGCTTAGCCTCTAATGAGAATGCTTTTTTGCTATGTTATACTGGCTCTTTGGCATTGTGAGGAGATGGTGCTTTTGAGCTAGTCGTTTGCTACTGTAAGGTTGACTTTGTAATCTTGATGCTCTACTTCCTAACCTCACCCTTTTTAGAAGAAGGCTCGTCACCTTCTTTGGGCTTTTTCTTAGTTGGTTTCTTTATACTGAGGTCACGGTTCACCTGAGAAGTATTCCTTAATGGGAATCTCAATAGAGCACCGTCGTATTCATCTTCAATACCATCATCTTCACTAACCCCAGTAGTGCTTGGACCAGGCACGAAGGTGGTATGAGGGATTGGACTTTGGTTGTCTGGCTGACTTAGTCCCAGCCTAGACTGTATGACGGGATGTTATCATTCTTCTTCATAATGCTCTTTGGCTAATCCAACACCACTTCCTCATGGTGCTTTTCCTTTTTAACAATGATGTTGGAATCGAAAACCAATGTGTCTCCCGAAATTTTAGCTTTACCATCTGGTTTGTCAAGTGGAAGTGTAGGGCTGAATGAAGGAGAACAGAGGTCATTGTTTCCTTTCTGTTTCAGTTGAAGATTTTGAAACTCCACGTGAGCACTCTAAAGGTTTGCAACAAGCTCTTTTATAACATCAATGTTGAAACCCTGAGCTTCTCTCTGAAACTTTTGAGCAGCAACATCGTAGAATGCTACGAACATTTCCCTCGCTTCATCCTGTATCATCCGAAACTCTTCGCTCTCACTGTATTGCACATACAATCCATGATGGCTGTGAAGTTTTTGTAAGCCAAATCCAATTATTTCATGGCAGAAATAGCTTTGTCAACATCTTTTGTAATTTTTTTAAAAAATAAATAAATAAATACATATTTTGGTTGATTAGTTATCGCGTGCTTGTTGATCACTCACTCACTGAACAATCACCGAATTATAGAAGTGGTGAACAGAAAACTTTTCCCTAATAGCATCAGCATCACTTTTGATCACTGATAACATGAGCATTGATTACAGCTCAAAGATGAACTAAAATAGAAGCAGTCACGATAAAAAAAGTAAATAGTAAGTAATATGATCACCAATCATATGCGAACGGATCATATATACCATCTCTAATGATCACTAACCAAAGAATAACTGAAAATAGAAGCAATGTTGAAAAGAAAATTCAACATTAAGTAGTATGATCCCCAATTTTATGCCAACTGATTACAGATAACATCTCTAGTGATCACCAACAAAAGAGCAGTCCAAATACAAGTAATGTTCGAGCAATAAGTGATCTGATCACCAATCTTATGCCAATTATCAGTCTGTAGTCATTACTATACACCATATCAATAAACATCAACCAAAAAATAAAATAAGTAGACACTGATTTTCAGTGATCACTAATATTGTTGACAATGATCACTGAAAAGATGATTATTGATCAATCAGTACATAATCCATACAAAGATAGAAATTCAAGTTAAACTAGGGGTTATTTGTAATCTCCATCTATTTTCAATAAATGATCACACAAGTATATATCACCATACACCACTGATCGCCATTCACACACAACGACGAAACTCTAAGCAATAGGCCTAAAGGGGGTTATTTACTACCTGAAATTCTGTCTTCTTTGTTTCTTCAGCATCTTCAATTTAAGCCTCCGGTGGTTATGGGAAATCAAATGCTTCCTGTTTCCACCATGGCTTTCTATATTTTTTGAAAAATAAATATCTTACCATATTAGACTTTAAGCATCATGTGGAAAGAACAAAAGATCGATCTACTTTATCACTAGCACTATGCCCATTTGATAACCAATCACAACATTAATGTTCAATTACTAAACAAGCTCTGAATTACGCATGGTGGGAAAAAGACTCCCTTCTAAAATGACCACTAATTAGGCAGCTTTTGATCACTAATTGGGCAGCTTTCAATCACCAATATTACTTCTATTGATCACATTGCATAGAAGGATTCCATTCTAAAATAATTACTAATTTAAGTAAAGAGATCAGTAATCAAATCTGTATTAATCAGCAATGAGGGTTTCTCAAACAATTTGTTGCAAAGATAAGCACGTTTTGCTTACTACTTGAATTTGAGAGCTCTTGATGTCTTCAGCAGGATGGTGCTCATGCATTGTTGGGTGTGGCACATTCAGGTGAGGTTCAACGGTGCCTCTCCCAAAACTATGGCTCCGGTCCTCGTCCTTTTCTTAATGTACTCATTAGTCCATGTAGATATTGTAGGGAATTGTCTCTTCACTCTTCTCTTCATGAAGACAACCTTGTCTAAGTATAGCATCTGCAAATGCAAAAACATCAAAAAAAAATACTTAGTACAAGGAATTAGGTTACTTACACAGGGATCTACATTTGATCACTGATACATAACTTATTGATCAGTAAAGCACAAGTTATTGATCCCTAGTCATTTAATTATTGATCACTAAGGCATTTGTTTTTGTTAACATGATCACTGTGTTTGCTTATATTGATCATAAGTTTCACCAAGGGCTGCATTGCTGAATAGGAGAACTGACCATCAAGAAGAATAGTGGATCATTGCAATGTACCCCTTTTGCAGTCGTACTCTCCTTGTAGCGCCGGACACGATTGATAAGCTTATCTAGTACGAACTGCAGTAGCACTTCTTCGGTCTGCTGAAAAAGAAGTTCACCAAGTATACGATGAAGCTCCTCTCAAAGCTCTCGCCCCTGTCTTTTTTGGTCAGAATGAACTCTGGCATTCGAGTGAGTTCCGGGGCATTCTTTTGGAGTTTCCATTCCTTGAGCCATGCCACATGCACCTTATCATACTCTTCGTCTGTCAAAGACTTGGTGATTTCGATGATTTCAGTTCCCCCCAAAGGGACATCCAAGGGTCACATACACATTGAATGCGGTGATCGAAAACTTTTGCCCATCTGGAAGTCTGATGCAAACAGTGCACGTATCAAAGCTCTCCACTAACCACTTAGAAAACTTCCTTGGGATATGCTTCAAATCATCTTACAAGAAGGAAGCAAATCTCATTGATCTGACCGCCTCAACGTGAGCTTCATTTAGTTATGTCACTAGAGATGGGAATGAATGCGTAGACATTCTCATAATGAATGCCTTCTGGTACATTGTCTTTTCACTGGCACCCTCCTCAGATTTTAAAGCCCATTATTCCTGCACAATCTGAAGCCCCTTCCCTAAGCTAGTTGCTTTCACCAGCAGCAAAGCAACACTTTTGCCTTTGGACAGTAGTGAAGGCTTGTTCCTCTTTCGGGTGGCTTTTATAGGTTGACGAATGGCGACGGCTTCTTTCGCCTCTATCTGCTCATTCTCATGATCGACCTTTTCGCACTCATAAGTCAGATCATTTCCTTCTAAATCCGAGCATTTGGAAGGTTTTATGTCAGATACGTGGCCTTTCCGTATTGTAGCATTCGATAACCATTGCATCATGTCTGATTGTCCGTCATTTACTGGCTTTTCCTTCAGCTCGTGCTTGTTTGGTTATTTGACCTTCTCCCCTTTCTTCTTGTTCTCCAGTTTGGTGGGGACATTTTGAAGATGTTTCTCTTTGTGTTTGTGCTTCTTAGCAAATTTTTGACATCCTTCATCATCATATAGAGCATTCTTGGCAGTGATTTGCTCACTACTATTCTTGTTGTCCTCACCTTTCACTACACTTTTCTGTGCAGGCTCCTTATCCTTTCCTGATTCCAGTGAAAATTTGTCCTCTTTTGCCTTCTTGCTTAAAGGCTTGTCAGCGGGGTCTTTGTTGGGCTTCCTCTTTTCAGCAACTTTGTCCACTGGTTGGTTGTGAAGTTCTTCTTTTTCCTTCTTTTTTCTCTGTTTGCTTGTCATGTACACCATGCCTTTTAGAGTTGAGCTCTTCACTGCTATTACTATTAGTCTTCCATTTCTTATCATCCTTCTTCTTCTTTTTGGGCTTTTCAGTGGGTTCTGGGAAGAGATATTCTTCTTGTGGAAGCTTCTCTGATATTGCACTACTTTCAAGTTTTGTGTAACTCTTGCCTTTTCTTTATTGTTTATCAGCCGAGGACTGATCTTTTAATTCCTTATTGTCATGTAAATTATCATGTTCATCAGATTTGTTTAGATCATCATCAACACTTCTGATTTTCCAGGAAAACACTTAGAAACGACGCTTTACACTTAGAAACGACGCTTTTTTCCTTCATTAGCACTGCCACTACTTTTTTTCAGCAGATCCTATTCTTTCATCATTCGGTATCTCACTTTGTTTTGAATCCAAAGGGACGTTACGACTGCAGAATACAAAAGGCAAGTTAGGTTGCAAATTTTGAAGTTGTACTGTAATTAGAATGTGTTCCTTTTGACTTCTTTGCTAAACAGAAAATTGTCACTATACAAAAGGCAAGTTCGTATAAGCAGTACCTTCCAAATTCTTTGCTGGACAGACTTAAAGTTGTAACATCTTTAATGACATTTTTTATTATTTTAAAAATTTGTTGCTCAGTAGGATCATTTTGAGGACTACAGTAAGGCCAGAAATTTATGTATACAACATGCATATAAAACAAACAAACACACACACACAAAAAGATATATATATATATATATAGCATACTTCAATGAACTCATGTGATATAATGCATCACTAATCATAGTTCAAATGACTAGCAATCCCAACTTCATTCATCGAAAATACTGAGCTCATGATAAAGGGAACTGTTTATTATATGTACTATGTCTGTGTGTATTTATGGCAAACAAGGCATACATCTATTGATCACAAACACTACAGATCAGCAATCATAGCTTTACTGACCACCAACAACAACACTACTGATCACCAATTAACACTTTATTAACAGATCACCAATCGTAACTACTGATCACCAATCATGACTATATTGATCACCAACAAGAACACTACTAATCACCAACAAGAACACTATTGATCACCAATCAATACTATACTGATTACCAACAAGAACACTACTGATCACCAACAACACTACTGACCACCAATCAACACTATACTAATCACCAACAAGAACACTACTGATTACCAATAAGAACACTACCGATCACTAACGAAAACACTAATGATCACCAATCATACCTTTATTGATCACCAAAAAGGTATTGCTCACAAAACTAAACACATAATATGAAAAAAAAATTCACCCAAGGTTTTGGGAAATACATTTTTTAGGAAAATAATTAATCAGTTTAGGAAAATTATTTGTTATAAAAAATTGTTTTAGAAAATCCTTACGAGATAAACACATATCAAAAAGGATCACTAAGATGATATCTAACGATCACTAATTACATTTCTAACAATCACAAACTACACACACCATATGAAAAACAGTTACTGGACGGTTTTTCCACTTTTTTTTGCAAGAAACATTTAAAGTGTATGAGAAATCGAATTTTTATGGCACAACGTGCTGACATTCAGCAATAGTGAAACACATATGCAAACTGATCACAAATGTTGTACCTAATGATCACTAAATATGCAACGATTGATTAGAAATTATGCATGCTATATACAAATACTCACTTAACGTTTGAATTGCATTTTTTACCTCTTTAAAGGTGATTGCTCTCCATTTCCATTGCTTGTTTCTTGAACTTTGTTTGTGGCCATGGTTTCTCAGTACAAGATCCTAGACAAAAGGTATATGTATGCCAAACTGGAAGATTTAACAAATTAACTCCTTCGAAAAAATACTATATCAATAAACTTCATGCAGTTGTATAATATTATCAGAATAATAAATTAAACACTGAAAAAAGAAGGTTCGTAAGTAAAAGATCAACGCCACGTTAAGTACATTTCTATGAACCAGACCACACCTTCGTAAGTTCAAAAGTAGAGTTCAAGTTTTAAAAGTGAGTGTGAGAGCATATTTAGAATGTAAATGCACCAAATTAACCAAAGATCGTGTAAAAATTGAGGAAAAATGCCTAAAAAAATAAACCGAATGTACTAAAAGTCAATAGACATAGGAATGGCACATAGAAAAAGTCAAGACTTTCACTTTCAAAATGTAGAAATGATCCTGAGAAGCTGAAGGATTTCAAGGATGCTGATTTGATTGTCAAATTCGAAGTGTAAGAGAGAGTCTCTTGGGAGAGAGATAGAGATAGTACAAGACAGATAGAGATAGTAAGAGGGACGAAGAGAATAGCACAGCAAGATAGGGGGCTAAGAAACTTAAGAGTCTCTTGGAAAAGTTTTAAACAATCATTATGTGCTCTCTTTTTAGATTCCCGTGATCTATTTTCTTCTTTTTTTCACGTTATTTTGGGCGATTATATAAATAGAGTTGGTTGGTTACCTACCATATAATAAAGAAAATATTCACCATGGGTTTTAAAAAAATTCAGTTAGGGTTATTTTTTTTCCTCTTTGTTTCATGCAGGACTAAAAGATGAAAATATTCACTACAAAGAAAATGCTTTGTATATAGCTTGAATCATAGGTATAGTTGACTGAAAATTTGATCATTAATGAGGTATGCTTTGATCACCATTATTACTCTATTTGATAACTACACTGTGTACTACTTATCACCCTGCTGGGAGCAACCCATTTTTTTGAAGTTCTGCCAGTATCTGATGATTCGTGAATTTGTCATTGACGTTATTCTATTTAATCACCCAAGATATATATAGTGATCACCGAGCGGATGTCTTAGAATGATTTATGAGTGATGTGTGAGTGGTCACTAATATTATTCCTAGTGATCACTTATCTTTTACTTATTGATCACTAGATATTATTATTAGTGATCACTAATTTGATAGTTATTGATCACTAAAAACATTCTTGCTGATCACTAAATTTACATGAATGGAACTGTAAGCATGGGACGAACCAGTAAACAACATCATAAAATTTTATGACTNATTTTATGCTGATAGATAACTAGCAATTTGTCTGTTGCTTAGAAAATTTAAACTTGTTGAAAGGAAAAAGGAGAGATTGAGTTCCACACAAAAACTAAAATTTATGCTTATAAATATTTCTGTTCCACACAAAAACTAAAATTCATGCTTATGTACAAACTCAACAGTAAACATTATCAAAGTTGAATTACCCCTTACAGTCGAAAAATCACTGGGGTTACATCGACAGTAACGATCTGATGACCACTTGTTGCTTTACGTTGTAAGGGATTAGATCCTAACAAAATGCAAAAAAAAAAAGGAAAGTGAACGCTAACTCATTTTGCTGCCTCTTCACGAGGTGTGCTGCCCTTTGGCGTGCCACCTCCTTCTATAAAGGTGAGGTAAAATCCTTCGGGAGCACCGCTTAACTAATCCTCTCCATTTTTGTAGTGAGAGCGACTAAGGTTGGTAGAGAGAGAGATAGAGAAAGAGAGAGAGAGAAGACCCATCATGTTTCCCAACTTCCTCAGTACCGAGCAGGCGGCGGAGTATGTTAGGAAAAACTTCCTTTGGTCTTTAAGGGAATCCTCTTCTCTTCGACCTAGTCTGCATCCCGAGAACACCACGGTCTTTACGCTAATTTCGACCTTCACGTGGCAATAGAGTACGCGCACAACTCCTGCATTCCTGAGATGACGCAGGCCATTTTTTATGCCATGGTGCTCAATGATGCTACAGAGCTGGGACTCTCAAGCAGGGCTGTGGTTGATGCCATGATGTCGGTCCTGCGAGGTCTGAACTGGGTTGTTATTGAGTCCTGGCCGTGGGGAATCGAGGAAAGGCTCTGGAGAGCTCAGATTCCCTGTCTCATCGACCTGATCGCCAAGCCTGTGTTGGCGGGCGACCTCAAAGAGGACTTAAAGCTGAGCGATGCCCCTTCCCCTTGTAGTGATGAGGAATAGGCATATGGATCT